>JZKD02S1912542.1:271141-300220 GCA_000966675.3 Picea glauca
TGTTGATTATAGCAAAAGGGGGTCAAAAAGGGTGGTACTGGCATATAATTGGAGGTCAATGGTATGTAGTATGGGCAAAGAACATGGTCAAAATAGGGGACCAACAGTTACCATTGTTCTTAATAGTTTCCACATTGTTGATCCTTTTATTTCCATCGGATGTATGTCCATACATCTTCTCCTAGTACTTGGAAAATATTTTTTGAATATTACTTCTTTCCCCCAATCCATTGTGCATGTGATTAGTCTCGATAAAAAATTTAACCCATGACTACATTCATGAGGGCATGGTATTTTATGAATATTACTCTTCTATCTTTCAAAGATCTGATTATTGACCATTTTATTAGATGAAATTTTTTTGTCTCTTTATTGCCACCTTCTCACAAATAGGTCTCAATTTTTTAGGTAAATTGTTCCATGATGTTTTTAGGAGCTAGGAGGGTTGATCATTGGTAAAGAATAAGAGAGAAGAGAACATAATTGATGAGGGTGATTTTCCCAGCAATATTGAGCCATCTTGAACCCCATTGTTGTATTCCTTTATTCATTTTTTCCAAAAACTCTTACTAGATGTGAGAGGTGGGGTTGTGCAATGAGACGAGAATTCCAAAGTATTTAATATATGACCATGCCTCGACACTTGGGAAGCCAAAAATTTATAAAATACGATGCAACTGATCTGAAGGGATGTTCCAACCATAGATATGACTTTTTGCATTGTTAACTTTAGCTCCATAGGCATTTAGAAAGAAATCAAGCACATGTTTGAACCTTCGGTCTATTATTGTGGAGGTATATATAAGGATAAAGGTGTCATATGCAAATTGAGAATGGTTAATTATTTTTCCTTAACCCTTGTATTTTTCCTTCTTTTCTTTCTTGCTCTATTTTCCGTGCTCAAGGACTCCACCATGATATTGTACAAAAGAGGTGAGAATGGAAAACCTTGTCTTATACCTCTTTGTGATATGAAAAAAGAGTTTGGATGGCCATTAATGAGGGAAGAAATCCAAGGAGAACCAACACGGGCTTGAATCCAAATGATGAATTCATTACTAAATCCAAACTTCCTCAAGACCTCAAAGGAAAGTAGCATTGAAAACGGTCAAAGGCATTGACCTTAACCAATTTGATGATCATTCCTTTCTCCTTTTTTTCTTTGCTTGTGTAAATCGCTTCCTACACCAATATGACGTTGTACACAATCTATTGTTTTTGTATGAAGCCACCCTGATTGTTTGAGATTATTCTACCAATTACTTTTTTCAACCTATTTGCAATAATTTTATTTAGATTTTTATAAGCAAAATTACAAAGGGAGATAGGATGGAACCTGGAAAAAGAAGTGGGGTTCATGTCCTTCATAATGAGAGCAAGGAAAGTAGAAGTAGTGCCTCCATTGAATTTTTTCTTCCTTAGGGTGTAGTTCAGCATCCTTTTGAGACCTAGTTTCACAATGTTCTAGAAGTCCCTAAAGAAGTGAATTGTAAAGCCATCAAGTCCCGAGGCTTTATATTTATCCACGCTCCATATTGCTTGCATAATTTCACCATCATCTATTTCTTGTATCAATTTTTTTTATTATTCTTCTGATATTACTATAAGAATGTGCTCCAACATGATTTTGACATCATTCAGGTTTTTCTGATCTTCGTAAGAGTATAGGGTCTCAAAATGTTTGTGAGCAAACTCTTTTATTTCTTTGAAGATATCAATTTTTTTCCCATTTTCTTGAGAGATTATTTTTATGTCATTGTGTTGTCTCCATGATTTGGATTTCTTGTGGAAGAATGAAGTGTTCTTATCTCTCAATCTTATCCATAAGCTTCTGGAATTTAACCACCATTATTCCTCCTCCTTTCTAAATGCATTGTGAAATTTTTGACTGATTTATCTTTCTCAAAAAAGAAGTCTATTAGTCACTTCCTCCTCTTCAATTTATTTTTGATTGTTGTCCATTTGCAATTGAAAATCTGACCACTCTTGAATTGGGGAGGTGAAAATTGTCTTTTCCCATATTTTTAAAGTGTTTTTGACAGATTTGATCTTAGAATCCTAGAAGGATGGAGATCCATTGATTGAAGCCTCCAAGATTCCTTAATTATTTTAAACACTTCCTCATTATGGAGCCATAAAGGATTAAATTTAAAATGGATCGGTCCATAATTCCCTGTAGTATTGAAGGTAACTGATATAGGCTTGTGATCATAGATGTTAAAATATTGGTTGTTATTGATCTCAACCCTTGAAGAAGTCAGGAATCCCTGAAGGTATGGTTATCGAACCTGCAATTGATCGAGGAAAAAGGACATGAATCACAATGTAAATAAAGGTAAATCATTCATGGATGGATAGTACGTATCATGTTGTTTTTGATGATATGTGGTATGCCATGTGGTTCCTCACAGTTGAGGAGTTATGGCCTTGTAAAGTTGGAGGACCTCGAAGAATGATCTAGAATCCCCTAGAAGGTCAACAAGAAGTTACAGGTCATTTATTAAGGGTAAAGTAGTTGCAATAAGAATTTAATTAAGGGTAAAGTAGTTGCAACGAGAGAGTGTTGGTTAGCCCTAAAATAAGGAAAATGGGTAAGACTATTACAATATAGCCCCTAAATAAAATTACTTGGAAATTATAAATAAGACTTCGAGAGGCTCCCATTAACACCTAATTGAGCACATTGAGTAACTATGTTGTAAAGTGTTATGGGTAGGTTCTATTGAAAAATATGGCGTAGTGAGTCTGAGGCAATGAAGTTCAGTGAAGAGAGAATTTGCAGGATTCGAAGGGATGAAGTCAAGCTTACTTTTCTATGGTTTTCTTGAGGTTATCTACAAGTTGCAGTAAAGGAAGAGTGCAAACATCCGTGAGTTGTAGACTTAGAGAAGCGCATAAATCCACGGGGTTTAGGAAAACTAATATGTGATTTGCAGAGGTAGTAGGGCATGGACATCCATGAGCCACAGTGGGACAAATCACAAACATCCATGATATTACAAAGAATAGGGCACATATCTGTTGAGAAAATTGAATTTCATATGATCAAATCCATCAGGTCAACTACATTTTGGGAGGTATGGTTTACTATGTATGTTAGGGTTTATATTCTACAGTATTCCAACACATAAATGTCTTAGTATCTCATGAGTA
Source organism: Picea glauca (assembly GCA_000966675.3). NCBI lineage: Eukaryota > Viridiplantae > Streptophyta > Pinopsida > Pinales > Pinaceae > Picea > Picea glauca. The sequence continues at coordinate 274,295 of JZKD02S1912542.1, forward strand.
TTTGATTTGAAAGACATTCTTGTGGATCTTGGTATGAAGGTTTGAGTTATAAGGGTTTGAGTGGTAACAATTGATGAAGCATAGCAACAGTGATAGGTTATGGTAGTGACAGTGACATATCAACAACAGATTGAGTGATTCAGTGGTAGTTATAAGTTGTCTACATTTATATTTTTGGGTGGTTGGATAGGGCAAGGAAAGGGGGTTGTAGCCTCCTTTTGGTTGGTTCTAGAGAATCAAGGATCTGGAGCTTCCTTTAGGTTTGAGCCTGAAAATTAGGGGGTTGTGGCCTCCTTCCAATTGTAGATGGAAAATAAAGAATTTGGTGTTTCATATGAATATATTTCTTATGACATATAAGAAAAGCATTATGTGGTTTTCTCCCACATTGGGTTTCCACATAAAATTATGGTGTACTATGTATGTGTGGTTGTTTATTGTTCATGGTTGATTTATATTGTTGATGATACATTAAATGCTAATGTTAAACTGATGAATACTACTCATAAAGTTAAAGAATACACATTGTGGTTAAAAGTGGTAATAAAGTACTCATATTGATTCACCCCACCTCTCAATATTCCAACAATTGGTATCAGATCAGGTCTTTCAAGAAACCGTTTAACCACCGGAAGGAAATCATAGAATACGCTAAGATTGGAGCACTAAGGTTTGATGGACAGAACTATGCCTTTTGGAGTAAAAGGATGGAAACCCTTTTACATGCATAGGAATTTGATGTTTGGGAGTTAGTAATAGAAGGATATGCAACACCAGCCACTCCCCCAACTAAAAAATATGGAAAGAAACTCAGGGAAAACAACTCAAAGGCTAAAGGCACCATTCTGAGTAGTCTGAACAATTTAGTATTTGTCAAAGTTATGCATTGCAATACCGCAAAGGATATTTAGGATAAACTTCAAAATATTTACGAAGGAGATACCAAAGTCAAGGGAGCTAAGATTCAAACCCTTAGAGCCAAGTTTGGTCAATTGAATATGAAGGAATATGAATACATTGTTGCCTACTTTCTTTGAGTTGATGAAATAGTGAACACTATCAAAGGTCTAGGAGAAGAATTTGGTGAGTCAGTGGTCGTTCAAAATTTTCTAATATCTCCACCTATGAGATTTGATCCTAAGATATCATCCCTAGAATAAATAACATATATTTACAGTTTGAGCATGGATGAACTACATGGAATATTCATGGATTATGAAATGAGGATAGAACAAGAGAACCCAGTCATGAAGGAAGCAGCGTTCAAAGCATCCAAGAAGACGAAGAAACAAAACAAGAAAAATTCAAAACCATATTGCAGCTATAGCAATGATTTAGAGGAAGATGAAGAAGTGGAAACTTCATAAGGAAATTAAAAAGAGGAACCAACAAATACAAAGGTATGATTCCATTGAAATGTTTTGATTGTGATGGTATTGGTCAATTTTCTTATAAATTTCCTTATGTCCTTATGCTAAGAATAATGGTAGTGATGAAGAAGAAGATCCTAAGAGGAAAAATCAAAATCAAAAGGGAGGCAAGAGAAAGAACCAAAATAAATTCTTCAAGAAAAGTTTCTACTCAAAGGAAGACGACTCTTCATCGGATGAGGATGATGTTAGTGACAATGATTCTTAAAGACTACTCTTCATGGTAGTAGAATATGATGAATAAGATTTTGAAGATTCTGAAGAAAAAGGTGAAGTCGATCTCAAAGAAGAATTAATCAATGCCTTGGAAGAACTAGGGAAAGAAACAAACAAAATCAAGTCACTCAAGGACTAGTTAAAGAGGAAAGAAGGATCTAAAAATTCCAACTCAAAATAAATCGAGTATATAATCACAAAGTTAAACATTCAGGTAGAATAAGACAAAAGGATTGAAGAAACATTCAAAAAATAGTTAGAAAATAAAGAGAAGATGATTGAAATCTTGGAAGCGGAAATAGTTACCTTAATAAAAGATCCTCAGAAGAAACATATGCAACATAATAGCATCAAAATATTGGACGAGATCATCAATGATCAAAGGCCATATTACAACAGGTATGGAATAGGATACAACCAGATGTGGACTGAGAAAGGCTCAATCTCCAAGACAACAGAACAAGAAGCATAACAAAGAACCTATGCAGAAATAGTCAGAGGTACTCAAGATTAAAATCACAAAGGAACTAGACCACCAAGAAGATTTAGAAAATAGAACCAACAATCAACAACATCTCAATAATAAGAAGGCTTCATAAGAGAAACATCATTCAGAAGACCCCCTACATCCAAGTATCAAACTATTTTTCTTGGTTTATGTTATTCTTGTAACAATTTTGGTCATAAATCTGCAAATTGTAGAGCCTATGCCAAGAAAAGAAGAAACTATGAATGTTATTAAAACAACAATTATCCTAGAAAGTCACATGAATCACAAAATAAAAATCACAATAGTTTCAGTTCACTAAGGAATGAAATAGAATGATACAAGTGCAACAATTTTGGACACATGGCCAAAGATTGTAGACTAATTCTTCTTCCAAAGGAACCAAAGCAGAATAGAAATAGTCATAAACGGGAACCACAAAGGATATGGAGAAGAAAGGAGGATCAATTCAACATTGAAGAATGCTCGCTTTCTCTACAAGCGCAACATGACAAAAGTGGGTGGTATGTTGACAGTGGTTGTTCGAAGCATGTGACAGGTGACAAGACTAGGTTTCTAACTTTGAAGAAGGAACGAGATGGATCAGTTTCATTTGCAAATGATAACTCAATCAGAATAATAGGTAGAGGCATAGTCAAGCTTGGAAGCAAAGATGCCAAGGAAGAAAATTTTCTATTGGTCAAAGACATGAAGTACAATCTTCAGAGTGGCATTCATATGTGTGATCAAGGACACAAACTTTTTTTTGACTTGAAAAAAAGAGATATCGGAAAAGAAGGATCAGGAAAATTGATGGCTACAACTACAAGAACCTCAAACAACATATACATTTTGAATGAGATGGGAAAGGAAAAATGTTGTTTAGGAAAGGAAAATAAAATTTGGCTCTAGAAAAGAAGGATGGGTCACATAAACATTGATAACCTTGTGAAAATATGCAGAAAGGAAGCAATGAAAGAAATTCTTGAGAGCTCAAAGCCAACAAATACTCTATGTAAGCATTGTCTACAAGGAAAACAAACCATGACCAAGTTCAAATCAAAAGAGTACTCCACGAAAAAACCATTGGAGATTGTACACATGGATATGTGTGGACCTACAAGAAAAAAGGGATTAATTGGAGACTGGTAATTTATGCTACTAGTTTATGACTACACAAGAATGATTGCAGTTTTATTTCTCAGGAAGAAGTCAGAGGTATTTGAACACTTCAAGATATACCAAGAGATGTTTGAGATCGAGATGTATTTGAAAATAAAGTGTCTGATATCAGACAATGGAGGAGATTTTACATCAAAGTAATTCATGGATTTATGTGGTGAACATGGAATAAAAAGACATTTCTAGGAAGCCAAGACACCTCAGCAAAACAGAGTGGTCGAAAGGAAGAACATAACAGTAAAAGAAATGGCCAGAACCATGTTGAAATATTCCAATTTGAGTGACATATTTTGGGCACAAGCAGTTCATACAACAATTCACATCCTAAACAAAGGAATGCTCATAAGTAATAGTTATAAGACTCCCTACGAGTTATGGAAAGAAAGACCAGAAATTGTGAAGCATTTCAGAGTTTTTGGAAGCAAATGTTATATCAAAAGAGAAGATGGAAGGCTTGGAAAATTTGACTCCCAAGTTGACAAAGGAATACTAGTTGGGTATTCAAGCAAAATAAAATCATATAAATGTTTCAGTCCAAGACTCAACAAAATCGTGGAAAGCATCAATGTAACGATTGATGAGACAAATGTGAAAAAGGACAAAGAAGGAAGCAAAGACTTAGAAGAGCAAGATGACGCGGAAGATATAAAAGAAGAAGAAGTAGAAGAAGAAGAAAAAAATGAATAGAATCTAGAAGAAAAACAAGAGGAAGACGAGCAACAGATACCTCCTAAGACACCTAACCGACGAGTATAGAAAAATCATCCACCAGAATATATTATTGGGAATAAAGATTCAGGAGTTTAAACTCGAAGAAGAAGAATTTCACCATAACAGCAACACCTAGCATTGTTATCTACATTTGAACCAAGCATTTTTTAAGAGGCCAGCAAGGATGAACACTGGATCAAGGCTATGGATGAAGAATTAGATCAAATAGAGAATAATGACACATGGGAACTAGTTCCTCGACCAAAAGAAAAGAACGTCACTGGCACAAAATCGGTATTTTGGAACAAGCTAAATGAGAGTGGACAGGTAACCAGAAACAAAGCAAGGATAGTATGCAAAGGCTATGTTCAGGTTCAAGGAATAGACTTCAAAGAAACTTTTCCCCTAGTTGCTAGAATGGAAGAAATAAGATTAATCTTGGCTTATACGTGTTCAAAGAATATTGAGGTATAGCAGATGGACGTGAAATCATCCTTTCAAGATGGAGAGTTAGAAGAAGAAGTTTACATCGAGCAGCCAGAAGGATTTTAGTTGTCAGAAAGGGAAGATTATGTTTATAGGTTGAAGAAAGAATTGTATGGTCTTAAGCAATCCCCATAGCATGGTACTCAAGGTTGGGTAGGTATTTACAGCAACAAGGTTTTAGGAAAGGTAATGCAGACAATAATCTCTACATAAAGGTAGATCAAGATATCATATTAATAATTGAAGTTTATGTTGATGACATTATTTTCGTAAGCGATGATGACAGGATGAGTCAGAAGTTTGCTAAAGCCACGTAGAATGAGTTCAAAATGTATTTTCTTGGTGAGTTGACTTTCTTTTTGGTACTTCAGATATATCAGCATGATACATGTATATTTATTTCAGAGACCAAGTATATCAAAGAAATGTTAAAAATGTTTGGAATGGAAGATTGTAAGCCCATAAGTACTCCTATGCAAACCAGTTTCATGTTGATCAAAGAATATGAATCCAAGGATACAGATCAGAGACTCGACAGATCAATGATTGGCAGAATACTCTATGTGATGTCATCAAGACCAGATGTGATGCAAGCAGTTGGAAAAGTAGAAATATTTCAAGCAACACTAAAGGAAACACATGTTATGGTAGTAAAGAGAATGTTCAGATATCTCAAACCCATAGAAGATTATGGGTTATGGTATCCAAAAGGAAATGAACTATCTCTAGTTTCTTATACGTATGCATATTGGGTTGGAAGCATTGATGACAGAAGAAGTACAAGTGGAGCATATTTCTACTTGGGTGAGTGTCTGGTATCCTAGTTAAGCAAGAAGCATTCATCAGTACATTTTTCTATAGTAGAAGCAAAATACATTGCAACAACAGTGTGTTGTACTCAGATCCTCTGTATGAAACAAACTTTGCAGGATATACAGATCAACTATGATGAGCCTATTTCGATACTTTTTGATAACAACAATTTTATTAGTATCTCAAAGAATTTAATGATGCATTCCAAGACGAAACACATTCCGATCAAGTATCACTTTCTACAGGAATAGGTTACAAAAAAGAACATAAATCTAGAGTACATTAGGACAAAGGAGCAGATTGTAGATATCTTCACCAAACCTCTTCCGAGGGAAACTTTTGAGTATCTTAGACAGAGACTTGGAGTAGTTTCTTCCTCGTAGTGAACTTAAAAGCATAAAAAATAGTAGGAAAGGGGGAGAGAAGAGTAAATATGATAAGTCATGAAGACTTAGAGTAAAAAAAAATTGATTTTTTTTCATGTATGTCAATGATTTACACGAGGAAGCACCATGAAGAGAAAATGTCAGCAGAATGATTTGAAGATTTCAGACAGGGGGATCATCCCCAAGAAGAGTGCAAACATGGGGATAATCCCCAATAAGGGTGAATACAGGGGGAGCATCCCCAAGGCGAGTTCCAACAGGGGGAGCAGCCCCATGTAAATTTAACCTTTTTCATTGATGTCAAAGGGGGAGAGAATGAATAGATGCAGGGAAATGGAGAGAAAGATCAGAGGTATAAAGACAGAGGGAGCGATGTTCGCAGGGGGAGCATAAGCATGCGCATATGTGTTGTCATTCCATCAGTGTTTTAGTCTTGCATCAGAGTGTTGCCATCAATTCCAAATGGGGAGATTCTTGAAAGATTGGTTGTCATTAATGTCAACCCTTGAAAAAGTCAGGAAGCCTCGAATGTATGGTTATGGAACTCGCATTTGATCGAGGAAAAAGGACATGAAGGACAGTGTAAATACATGTAAATAATTCATGGAAGGATAATACATGTCATTCCATTTCCAATTATATGTGGTAAGCCATGTGGTTCCTCATGGTTGAGGAGTTATGACCTTGTAAAATTGGAGGACCCTGTAGAATGATCTAAAAACCCCTAGAAGGTCAACAAGAAGTTACATCTAATTTATTAAGGGTAAAGTAGTTGCAACAAGAATTTAATTATGGGTAAATTAGTTGCAACAAGAGAGTGTTGGTTATCCCTAAAATAAGGAAAATGGGTAAAATTGTTACAAGTTGTCCCCTAAAGGAAGTCACTTGGAAAGTATAAGTAAGACTTCAAGAGGCTCTCATTAACACCTAATTGAGCACATTGAATATCTATGTTGTAAAGTGTTATGTGTAGGTACTATTGACAAATATGACGTAGTAAGTCTGAGGTAGCGAAGTTAAGTGAAGAGAGAAGTTGCAAGAGCATGAGGGATGAATTCGAGCTTACTGGTCTAGGGTTTTCTTGAGGTTATCTGTGAGTTGCAGTAAAGGAAGAGCATGGACACCCATGAGTTGCAGACTCAGAGAAGTGAGGACATCCACAGGGTTCAGCAAAGGAAAACATGGATATGTAGAAAAGCAAACTAATCCGCGAGTTGCAGATAGGTAGTCTGGAACAGACATCCACAAGCCACAGTGGTACAAAGATCAAACATCCACAAGATTACAATGCACAAGGTCTGGATCTATTGAGAAAACTAAAGTTTAGATGATCAAATCCATCAGATCAGTTATAGTTTGAGAGGTATGGTTTATTGTGTATGTTAGGGTTTTTATTCTGCAGTAGTCCAACACATAAATGTCTTAGTATATCATGAGTATAGGATTTCAAAGACATTCTTGTGGATCTTGGTATGAGGTTTTGAGGCATAACGGTTTGATTGGTAACAGTTGAAGAAGCATAGAAACAGTGATAGTTTATGGTAGTGACGATGACAGATCAACAACAGGTTGATTGATTCAGTGGTAGTGATAGGTTTTCTTCATTTATATTTATGGGTGGTTGGACGGGGCAAGGAAAGGGGGTTGTAGCCTCCTTCTAGTTGGTGTCGTAGAATCATCGAGTTGGATATTCCTTCAAGTTGGAGCCTAAAAATTAGGGGGGTGTAGCCTCCTTCTAGTTGTAGCTGGAAAATAAGGAAGTTTGTGCTTCCTATGAATGTATTTCTTCTGACATATAAGAAAATAATTATGTAGTTTTCTCCCGCATTGGGTTTCCACGTAAAATTCTAGTGTACTATGTATTTGTGTTTTCTTATTGTTCATGGTTGATTTATATTGTTGATGATACATTAAATGTTAATGTTAAATTGTTGAATATTTCTCATAAAGTTAAAGAATACACTTTGTGGTTAAAAGTGGTAATAAATAACTCATATTGATTCACCACCACCCCCTCTCAGTATTCCAACAATAGATTGTCAAGGGGAATATTTTGGATGTGATTAAGAAATCCTGAAAAAGGAAATTTCTATGAACCAAGAAGCAATCCCACCTTACTGCTATGTGACCCAAGCCCACTCTCTTGTTTCTCCAAGTGTATTTTCCATTGATAGGTTTGTTTTAACACAAGGATCTATAGATTGTTTCTTAAGAATCAGATAGAAATTGAGGTTTACCCTCAATAGCATTATGGTGTAAATCATGTGGCATTATGCCCATGATTTCCACAAGGAAAACGAAAAATATTAGAGGCCTAAGCAACTCAAGCACCCTCTCTCCACATATCACATCTCCCTTATCGATACCTCATCTCACCTCTCGACACCTGTCCCACTCACATTCCACTCTCCCTTACACGTCACCTCCTCCCCGCCTATCACACCTCCCTCGTTCCTCTGCCACCTTTGCCTTTCCCTTGCCATCGCAACCTCGTCCTAGCCTCTACTCCCCCAATCGCTTCCTTTCACATGGTCATCGCTCACTCATTGGGCCATGCAAGTTTTCGCCAAGCACCTCACTCCACATCACCCCTGCGCATACGCTATCAGAATTCCACCTGCAAAGCTCACATTGGTCATAGAAAAATATCATTCATGGCCTCAAGGTGTCAGGATGGACTCGCAAAAGTCATTGGCACCATGTTAGAATAGTTATGGGTTTCAGTCCCAATCCCAATCCCAATGAATACAGTTATTGAAGATTGTGGGCAGAAGTTGAGACCTCGCCTCATCCCATAAATGGAAAATGTTGCATAGAGAATCCATGAAGGCACACTTACGATTTGAAGCTTCCTTATGGGAATTTTTTCCTGTAAAGAACATAACTATGACTGGCTCGCGTCTGACATAATGAGGTCTGCACAACCTGATAGAGTGGGTGTCGACTGAAGGCTTTGAAGGTAGTGATTTGATCACATTCCTGGTGGTTGCAGCAGTTTAGTATATATAGGAAGTTTTGATATTTTGTTATGGTCGAATGGTTGATCTAGGCTCCCTACTATTGTAATATTTTGATTGAGAACAAGAGTACAATTGGTTCTCTAGTTATGTATTTGTTTTTGAGACATCTTGGTTAATCTAAGTCGGCTTTCTTACTTCATCTTATTTTCCTCTGATACTGAGAGAGTTCATGTTTGATTGATTCACATGGATTTTTGTAACTGTATTATGATAAATATTTGATTATAGTAATGTTATGATTTCTTTCAGCTTTCTTGAAATTTGAATCCAAGAGGACCATGTGTTTAAGTTTTTCCTCCTTAGTTTGTTGGAAAATTTGATGTTCATAGCAGACCTCTACACCTTTCTCACTAAATCTTTCTCCTACTCACCCTTACTCTAACTTACTCACTGAATTTGATTCAAGACCTCAATGGTTGGTGCATGTTAGTCCAGATTTCTGAGTTAGAATGCTCATTATTGAGTTTTCTCCATTTGACCACTCAAAAATCAATTACCTGTGACATATAAACTGATGGGTATTGGGCTTACCTTCAATGCAATCTAAAGGTGACTTCTAGTGCTAACATTTCTAGCATCGTTGTTGGGGAATGAATTGAATACTTTTCCTTGAGAAAGAACGAAAAAGAAGCTATGATTTTGAAGGTGCATCAGATATCAGTACCATTGAAAATTGCAACTTGTACCTAGCGACTCCATTGTTTTAGTTCTGGCTCCTAAAGGCAGACACACGAGTTCCACCCCACTGCTACCTCTAGAAATGTATGAAGTTGACCCAGAGGAAATTATCAGAAAGGGGAAGACCGCTCAAAAAGGTACCTCCATTGTTGTACCAAGTTTTTCTGATAATTTTCATAATCCCTCTTTACAAACTCCAATAGCTGTTTTTATTCTCCTATTATACAAATTGTGGGAGTTTCAAGAAATTTAAGTTTTGGGATATTTCCTGCCGATTTCTCCCCTCTTATTCTTGGTTTGGAAGGAAAGAGATTTAACACCTCTTTCTCCCCTGAATTTGTGAAGTGGAAGGAGAGAGATTTGACCTTAGAATACTTTCCTACTCATCCTCATATTAGATTTGTTGTAGTTGTAGAAGGGGAGACTTATGTTCCCTCAAGCCCCTTGCCTTCACTTCCCAGGAACATTGCCCCAGTTTCACGTAGCCCAACTCCATCCCTTCCAGGTTCTCCTCCAGTTCACATACAAATGGCAAGAGATAATCCCCCCAGAACTAGAATGGAAGCTATAATAGTTGCTAGGTATGCCCCTCTTGTCCTGCCTCAGCCTATGAATTCTCTGCCAGCGGATGGCTACCTTAAGCAGTTGCCCAAGTTCACAGGTGAGGGAGACATAACTGTAGAAGAACATCTTGAAGCCTTTTATAGTTATACAGACAACCATGCCATTGAKAATGAAGATGTATGGATGAGGTTTTTTGTTCATAGCCTTGATGGTGAGGCTAGGAAGTGGTTTAGGKATTTTTCCATTGGATCTATCGTCGGGATTGAGGCTTTAAATGATTCTTTTCTGAGGCAGTGAGGGGAAAAAAAGGAATTTTTGTATTATATCACARAATTTGGATCCCTAAAGACGAAAGAAGGAGAKTCTATCTCTGATTTATCTCAAAGATTCAACAAAATGTACAATAAGATCCCTCCTGAGATAAAGCCTATAGAGACCTCTATCAAAATCACCTATGCCAGTTCTTTTAACCCTAATTTTTTCCTTTTACTGAGAGAAAGGAGATCTTCCTCCTTAGCTCATATGCAAGATGTAGTCGTGGAGGTAGAATCTAACATAGTGGCATTTGATCAACTTAGAGGTAAATGTGATAAGGACAAGAGAAAGAGTAGAACTGAAGCCTCAACCTTTGATTCCTCTATTGTCCACCCCCAAGTTGATAAACTTACCAAATTAGTAAAATCTCTTTCTGCTGAGATGGAAAAGTTAAAGTTTGAGGGAAAACAAACCTATAGAAATACACAAAATGTTGATAACAGAGGTGGTTTCAGGAGACCTAATAATTCTCCTTAGACTCTTAAAAGAGATCCCAGAAACAAAGAAAGGGATGACCAAAAGATCCAAACTCCCTTACAAAACAACCTTTTGGCTGACAAGGAAGGAGAAGATGAAAAAGATGATCCTGAGATCCATTACTTGGGTGACACCCCTCCATCCCCTCACTTAACCCAATCTACATATGGGAAGTCCTTAATGAATAATCAAATAAATGAATTAAGTAAGGGAGAGAAGGAAAAAGAGAATCCTAATAGATATGATCTAAGATCTAAAAAGAAAGTGGAAAACACTAATGCTTCTGATCAGCCCACAAAAACAGAAAAATCTGCCAAGTCTGTGGCAGTTGGAAGCAAAGAGAAATTTGCTCAAAGCTCCCTAGTTTTGGTTGAGGATCCTATCCCAAAAGTCAAGGAGATCCTGAAATCTCCACCTTCCTTCAGTTATGAAAATGACATCCAAAAAATCAAAATCCTTGTGCCATTTTCGGAACTAATAAAATTTGAAGATGTTAAAAAATGTCTTTCCAAAATGTTGTTGTCTGAATCCTACTCAAATTCCATTGACTCGATTAATCTTCAGGATGAAAATCCAGTAGTCATCTTAGGTCCTTTGATAGAAGATAGAGATGATTCATCCCCTCCTTTTTATACATCACTAAACATACATGATAAGGTGTTGCATAATTGTTTGATGGACTCAGGGGAATCTCATAATCTCATGCCCAAAGCAGTCATGGATGAAATTAAATTAGAAATCACAAAAGCGTACCATGACTTATATTCTTTTTACTCTAGGAAAGTGAAGTGTCTTGGGGTCATCAAAGATCTCGTTGTGACCTTGTTTCAATTTCCCATGAAAATTTTGGTCATGGACATTGTAGTGGTTGATGTTCCCCCCAAGTTTGGTATGTTATTGTCAAGATATTCAATAAAAAAAACTTGGGGTAACTTTGTATATGGACCTCACATATGCCACCATTCTTGTGTTTGGGGGTGAGCATAGAAGACTTTACAAGGAAGCTCAGTTGGCCTACATCATTAGTGATGAAACAGACCCCACCAACCATCCTATTTTTGCTATTGACATTGATTTCGGATCTAGCCTATTGAAGCTCACTAATACTCCTGAACCTCCTCTTGAAATCAGAAAACAATCCATTACTCTTTGTGAAATCCCTCCTCCAACTACCTCTATTTGGAAGATGTTCTTTGATGGAGCCTCTTCTAAGGAAGGTGTTGGTGTTGGAGTGGTCTTTGTTTCACCTTGTCAAGAGACTATACCTTTGTCCTACAAGCTAGAATTTGAAGCTACAAGTAATGTGGCAGAGTATGAAGCTCGTGTTTTGGGTTTAAGGATGCAAAATACATGGGGATTGAAGAGCTATCAGTGTTTGGGGATGCAGAACTAATTTTTCATCAGATCAAAAATATTTATCAAGCCAAGCACCCTAGGCTTAAGACTTATAGAAATGAAGTATGGGACCTAGTTGACAGTTTCTTCCTATCTTTCAACATTTCATTTATTCCAAGAGAGGAGAATACCATGGTTGATTCTTTGGTTGTTTCATCAAGCCATTTCAGAGTCCCATTTCCACCTAAACTCAAGTATGATGTAGGGGTGAAATACAGACCCTTTGTACCTGACAATATCAAGCATTGGAAGGTGTTTGAAGATGATAATGAAATCAAAAAGTTTATTGAGTCTATTGATGAGTTCTCTTCATTACATATTGATCAGGATCATGATTCTGAAAGTAGCCCTCATGATCATGTATTTTTAAATAAATTTCTAATCATCGTATTGTTTAGCTGCCTAGCAACCACATTCCGAAGGGAATAGTTCCTTTGGAAAGATTGTTTGATGGGAATGATGTGGAAATAAAGTTTAGAGGTTCAGCTGATGATGCTGAAGTAGTTGAGTACAATATTGGTACAGAGAAGGATCCCAAATTTGTCAAGTTGTCAAGCAACTTGTCAAGAGAGAAAAGGGTTGAATATGTTGAGCTATTAAAGGAGTTTGTTGATGTGTTTGCCTGGACATATGAAGATCTCGGGACGTATGAGACAAGTATCATTAAGCGTAAGATCCCATTGAAGGAAGATTCCAAGCCATTTAGGCAAAAGTTGAGACAAATAAATCCTATGATGTTTCCCATTATGCAGAAGGAGGTTAAAAAGATTTTGGATGCCCAGATTATCATTCCTTTAAGGTATTCTGAATGGGTGGCCAACTTGGTCTTAGTAAGAAAGAAGAATGGATAAATCATACTTTGTGTGGATTTCCAAAATTTGAACAGAAGCTCTAAAAAAGGTAATTACCACTTGCCCAAGATGGAACACATATTACAAAGGGTGACAGGGGCATCCATGATGTCTATGATTGATGGATTTTATGGCTACAATCAAGTCTTTGTCTTACTTGAAGACAAAGAGAAGATGGACTTCACCACTTCTTGGGGTACATTCATGTACGCTAAGATGCCCTTTGGATTGATGAATGCAGGAGAAACCTTTCAGCGAGCCATGGACATAGATTTTATTAGAGGAAATGACAAGTTTGTGGTCATTTATTTGGATGACATAACAATCTTCTCACAATCTGATAAAGTACATTATGATCATTTGAAAAGAGTCTTTTGCAAATGCAGAAAATTTGGTCTCTCTTTAAATCCCAAGAAGTCATTATTTTCCATGAAAGAGGGGAAATTGTTGGGGCACATTGTGTCAGCTAAGGGGGTAAAGATTGATCCAAGCAGGGTAGAAGATATCCAAGCTTTGTTAATCCCTAGATCCAAGAAAGAAGTTCAGTATTTTTCCGGGAAAATTAATTTTCTGAGAAGGTTTGTTTCAATTTTTGTTGAGTTGGTAAAGTTTATCACAACCATGTTGAGGAAAGGAAATGAAATCAAATGGACTGCCGAATATCGTAACTCTTTTGACCAAATAAAGAAGGCCTTGACTAAATCACCTATGATCATTAGTCCTAACTACTCCAAGGAGTTTCTGATTTTATCTTTTGCTTCATTTAACACAGTAGCAGGTGTTTTATTGTAGAAAAATGTCGAGGGGTTAGAGCAGCCCATTTCCTTTTTCAGTAGGGCACTGAGATGCTGAAATAAAGTATGACATCATGGAAAAAAAGGCTTATGCTTTGGTTAAAGCTCTCAAATATTTCAGATTTCATGTGCTACATTCAAATGTCATTGCATATGTCCCTTCAGCTTCTGTGAAGGAGATCCTCATTCAGCCTGACATAGACGGAAGAAGGAGCAAGTGGATTGCTAAGATCCTTGAATTTGATATTGAAATAAAGCCCACCAAATTGGTTAAAGGCCAAGGTTTATCTAGGTTGCTAGCTGAATCTAATTACAAAGCCTTGGGGGTCAATTTCATCAATAGTTATTCAGAGAATCAGAAAGATGAGTTGTTTGATGAAGATCCTTAAGTCACACCCCCATTGGTAGGATGCACTTGGTACAAGGACATTATATTTTTCCTACAGAAGTTGCAACCTCCTGATGGCATGGAAAAGAGCAAGGTAAGAGCTTTAAAGCTCAAATCAATTAAATATTGTTTGATTGATCAAGTCTTGTATTGGAAAGACCCTTTAGGAGTGTTATTGAGGTGTATAGACCCACAGGAAGCCCAAAACATCATGTATGATTTTCATGACAGTTTATGTGGGGGAGCATCACTTCTGGAGAACCACAGCCTACAAGATTCTCAAGGCTGGATATTTTTGGCCTAGCCTCTTCACCGATGTTTGTTCTAAAATCAGGGCTTGTGTTAAGTGTCAGAAGTTCTCTGGAAAGCTGCAGCTCAAGTCTTTGTCATTGAATCATGTGGTAGCTTCAGGACCTTTTCAACAATGGGGCCTAGATTTTATTGGCGAAATCCACCCTGCTTCAAGTGGTCAGCATATACGGATCTTGATTGCCACATAATACTTTACTAAGTGGATAGAAGCTATCCCCACAAGAAATGCTTCCCACAAAGTAATCATTGGTTTTCTTAAGGATATTGTGGCAAGATTTGGTTGTCCAAACAGAATTGTCACTAATAATGCTTCATCTTTTAAGGTTGAACCATTGATTAATTTTTATGAACAGTTTAGAATCACATTACTTCACTCTACTCCTTACTACCCCCAAGGTAATGGACTGGTAGAGTCCTCTAACAAGAGCCTTATTAAGATCATCAAAAGACTGTTAGAGGACAACAAGAAGGCATGGGATTCAAATATTAAATTTGATTTATGGGTTAACAGAGTGACAACAAAGATATCTCTTGGTGTCTCTCCTTTCCAGTTTGTGTATGGATTTGAGGCCACCTTTCCTTCTCAGCTTGCCTTGCCTATGGAAAAATTCTTCCAAGATTACCAGGGAGAACTAGATGATATGATTAGAAGAATACAACAGCAGGTAGAAGTGCAGCAGACTAAAGAGCAACTACTGGACAAAGCACATGATCATCAACAGAAGATCAAGCAAGCTTTTGACAAAAATGTAAACAAAGAGGATTTCCAACTAGGAGATCTAGTACTTAAATGGGATGAACCTAGGCAAGATAAAGGCAATCATGGTAAATTTGAGGCCTTATGGATCGGCCCCTTCAAAATTTCTGATTTTTTTTCAAATAACACTTACAAGTTGCAGGATTTGGAAGATGTTGAAGTTTTTGGTAGCCCTATAAATGGGCATTTTCTAGAAAAAAAAAATGTACTTAAGCCATGAGTGGCTTCCCATGTCATTGTGAATATCATTTTTCTTTTGTTTTGGTTTTTATAAGTGACTCCACAACCCAATACTAAGGCATTCAAACTGCAAAAGGAGTTCTTAGAGCCTCATAGGGAGGTCTCTGTCCCCCATGGAGCCTATATGTTAACACAAGGATCTGCAGACTGTTTCTTAAGAATAAAACAGAAATTGAGGTTTACCCTCAAGAACATTATGGTGTAAATCATGTGGCATTATGTCCATGATTTCCACAGGAAAAATGAAAATATTGGAGGCCTAAGCAACTCAAGCACCCTCTCTCCACCTATCACATCTCCCTTCCCGACACTTGTCCCACTCACATTCCACTCTCCCTTACACATCGCCTCCTCCCCGCCTATCACAACTCCCTCATTCCTCTGCCACCTTTGGCTTTCTCTTGCCACTGCAACCTCGTCCCAACCTCTACTCCCCCAATCACTTGCTTCCACATGGTCGTCGCTTACTCGTTGGGCCATGCGATTTTTATCCAAGCAACTCGCTCCACATCACCCCTGCGCATATGCTATCATACTTCCACCTTCAAAGCTCGCATTGGTCACAGAAAAATACCATTCATGGCCTCGAGGCATCAGGATGGACTCACAGAAGTCATTGGCACCATCTGAGAACAGTTATGGGTGTCAGGCGCAGTCCTAATCCCAATGAAGACAGTTATTGAATATTGTGGGCAGCAGTTGAGATCTCGCCTCATCCCATAAATGGAAAACATTGCAGAGAGAAGCCATGAAGGCACACTTACGATCTAAAGCTTCCTTATGGGAAATTTTTCCTGTAAAGCACATACCTATGCCTGGCTYGCGTCTGACATAATGAGGTTTGCACARCCTGGTAGAGTGGGCACCRACTAAAGGCTTTGAAGGCAGTGATCTGATCACATTCYTGGTGGTTGCAACATTTTAGTATATATATGAAGTTTTGATATTTTGTTATGGTTGAATGGTTGAGCTAGGCTCCCTGATATTGTAATATTTTGATTGACAACAAYTGGTTCTCTGGTTATGTATTTGTTTTTGAGACATCTTGGTTAATCTAAGTCATCTTTCTTACTCCATCTTATTTTCCTCTAATATTGAGAGATTTCATGTTTGATTGATTCACATGGATTGTTGTAACTGTATTATGATAAATGTTTGATTATAGTATTGTTATGATTTCTTTCAGCTTCCTTGAAATTTGAATCCAAGAGGACCTTGTGTTTAAGTTTTTCCTCCTTAGGCTGCTGGAAAATTTGATGTTCATAGTGGACCTCTACACCTTTCTCACTAAATCTTCCTCCTACTCACCCTTACTCCAACTTACTGACTAAAGTTGATTCAAGACCTCAATGGTCGGTGCATGCTAGTCCAAATTTATGAGTTAGAATGCTATTATTATTGC
Source organism: Picea glauca (assembly GCA_000966675.3). Lineage (NCBI taxonomy): Eukaryota > Viridiplantae > Streptophyta > Pinopsida > Pinales > Pinaceae > Picea > Picea glauca. Next base: position 291,199 of record JZKD02S1912542.1, read on the forward strand.
GTTTTCTCCATTTGAACACTCAAAACTCAATTACTTGTGACATATAAATTGATGGGTACTGGGCTTACCTTCAATGCATTATGAAGGTGACTTCTAGTGCTAACAGGTTGATATCAATGAGATCCCATTTGTTAATGAGGTCCTCCATTTTTCCTGCAATAGATCATGGACTATAATACCTCCTTTGTTTTTTGTGTTTGATGTAATTGTGTTAAAATATCCACCTACAATACAGTGATGAAAGCCATATTCTTCCCTAATTGCTTGGAGAAAATTCCAAAAACCAATCTTCTCTGGATACCTGACTCGTGAATATACATTAGTTAAATAGAAAATGTGGCTTGTCTCAATATGTCTAAACTTGGTTAGGATCCAATTTTCTGAGTTGTAAGTAAATAAATTTTCTAATTTTGTAGGGCCCTAGAGACTGAGAACTCCACCAAAATCTCCCTTTGATCTGATATATATATTAACATTATTTTTCCATGGCCTTTTCCCTAGATTTGTTGCTTCCTCTTCACTTAACATTGTCTCTTGAATGAAAAATGCAGAGGGATTTTATATTTTGATTAAATCCCTTATTGCGTCTTCCTTAGTTTTTTTTCCCATGCCTCTACAATTCAAAGGAAGAACTTTAATTTATTTTGCATTTGGGGTGGATCACCTCCCAGATATTTTGATGAATAATTTTCTTCTTATCCTTTCCCCCCCTTTTTATGGGCCCAAATGGATGGTATGGATTGTTGTGTAACCAAGGATTTGTTTGCATTAGCTACTTCTTCTCTTATATATTTATTAGTCCTTATTCATTCTTGTTTAAGTAACCTTTGTTCCTGTATTCCACCCTCTTCTATTGCTTGTCGAGTTCTACTCCTTGTGACTATTTTTGTTGACTGAGATGGGGTCTTTGTTTTTTTTATTTTCATGTTCCTTAAGGGGATCTTCAATATCAAGTTCCTCCCCACTAGTTTCCAACAGGGGAGGAGGCATATGAACTATTACTAGGCCTTGATAATATGACCAAAAATGATATCCCTCCTAGGAATCTAAAGAATATTCAAACCCAAAAATCTCAAATTGGTTTGTGGAGGAAATCGAAGCATTTGAATAAGGGCCAGAAACTTGGGAGTAACTTACCTTTCAATCTTCCCAATTCCTCACAGACGGAATTGGAGGGTTATTTACTATTTTCTATGTCAAATGTTGGGTATATATCTTACTACTTGATGCAATTTTTTCTTACCTGATGTCATCCTTCCTCCTGCTCCAAAACTTCTTGAACTTCCTAGGGTTTCTTGGGACAATTTTTAGTGAAATGACCATATTCATGACAAGATATGCACTTAAATGGAAGATAATCGTTATCCAATTGCTAAATAAAGGACCAATCATCTAGGGTTATCTTGACAACTTATGGGATTCCTTTTTCTAAATCCACCTCAATGCAAATCCTTGCGCAGAAAAACATCGGTGGCTTCATCTTTGATTTATCAATGTATTTACCAATGGAATCTCCAATTATTTTTAATACATTTTCCCCCAACAGTGAAGAGGAAGGTGAGAAAGATGAACCCATACAAGAACAATTGAGGGAATATCAACTCTAGGGTTGAAGTTAGGGGTCCAACGATTGAGGTACATGCCCCTGGTTCCATAAAAGTGTGGTCCACTCTATAATATTAGGTCTATACCTTCTTTAAATAAGAAGATAAAAACGTTATATCCTTTCCCATAGAAAAAATGGTTAACTTGATGTTTGATTAAAATTTTCCAACTTCTAATAATCCAGGATTCCATTTTGCAAGGAGAGGGCTAGAGGCCAATGAAATAGTTGACCAATCCTTTATCAACAAAATTTGGAGCCTTGCACCTCGAAGAGACTTGAGGTAGGTGAAATTCAGGGATGTGATTAGATTTTTTGACAAAATGTTCATGAGTAGGTATGATCATAGGTCTATTAGTTGATTCAAGAAGGTGCTTGAAAGCAGTAGTAACTGCTGCAAAATCAAGAGGAGGAGTAGGCCCTTTTTCTTCCATTGCGGAGGACTAGACGACCAAACATAAAGGAAAGGAACTATGCAGGGTTAGGGCTTGCAGAGATCCAATGGGAAAAATCATCCACAAATTTTCCAATCCTTCAACGGGGGACAAGTGTTGTATTACTTGTTGTTTTGTAATTAGTTGTAGTGTTGTTCATAGCTTATCATTTTACTAATTGCTATAGGTTGAGTGAATGTATATATTTGGTATTGAACAATTTATAGAATGTTTCTACATAACATCGAATATACGTGTGTTATTGAACTTTAAGTTGTGGGTTTCAATTATTTTTATGTTGTTATTATTTCTTCTTTTTGTATTGTAATGCTTTGTTTCCTGTAGGTAGAATTGGATTTCTAGTTAGATTAGAAAAAACATGATAATGTTTGGATTTTAAAACATTTCTTGAGACCTTCATATGTTTTTCACAACACCTTGCAAGCATACAAGCCCCAGGTTGACAATTAAATTCACTAATGAGTTATATGTTCTATTCATAATTAATAATGTATTTAGTAAGCCTATCAAAGACAATCTACAAATAAAGACTTAAAGAGATGTGTTAACTTGAAACTTCCATAACTTTTGATTAGGAGATTTATTTGAGGTGATTCAAAAAAAATGGTAAAGATAAAATAGAGGATAATTATATGTAAATATTAATTTTGGACCACATGGCAAGGGGTGTTGGAAAAAATTCTACACCTATTAAGCTTCCAAAGAGTTCATCCATGAACCAAGAATGTGAATACTTAGGGAACTAGGTATCTAATTTATAGAACCAACTTAAGGACATGGAAAACCATACCAGTAGCAAAATAGTTATTTGTCTGTCCATATAATCTTGAGAATAAAAATAAACCATATAATGTATAACATTGCCTACCACAAAATGAGGGTAGAGTATGTGGGTCTAGAAGTAGTAGGTCTAATAATTTTATGCCAAATAAGAGTGGGAGTGTAGACAGGGACAAGTTTAGGCCAGAGGATTCCCACTAAACAACAATTATTTACCATAATGGGAAATGAACATTAGAGACCAAAGTGTCAGGGTTGGGGGAGGGGGGAGGACGTCCGTGAACCAGGACTAGTTATCCATAGAGGAATTATTAAAATAATGAGGAGGGGATGAGCCAGGTGTGGGGGGGTTGATCATGGGAGTGATCGGTGCACTCTCTTTCTGAGGCACTATCCACCCCTATTTTCCCTTCCCTATCACCCAATTCTGGGGAATTAGTTTAACATGCGCAAGAGAAAAACAATATTCATGGAGGGTAGATCATGATGAGGGATCCCATATTGATTCGAGTGGTTTTCTATCTTATAGGAGGCCTTCATTATCCAATTTATCAACAAATTTGTTTATACAAAATTTTACATGTAAAGGAATAACTACTTCAATCTTGGAGAAAAGAGATTGAATGTGTTCCAGGATACTTTACAAACTCTAACTAAGGAAAATTTTATTGAGGGGTGATCCTTGTTGAACATTGTTTAGCATCCTAATGATGATCTGAGAATCTCCTTTTGTGATGATTTTTTTTTTAAATATTTCTCTGATGGAAATGTTGAGTCATTTTTCAATCACTTTCAACTATGAAACATTGTTTCTATCAAATCGAATGTAGTCTACCTAAATCCAAAGAATAATTCCATTGTCATTGTGAAAAGTACCGCCCAGACCAGCAGGGCTTGGGTTTCCTTTGGAGGCTCCATCGAAATTGAGTTTGAGGAAACCGAAAGGGGGGGGATGCCCACTGTTTCGGAGAGTTAATGGAAGGATTCAAGTGTTTGCAGTAGGAGGTGGAATAGTGGAGGTGAAGATTGAGGTATTTTAGGATGTTGGCCTCATGAGCAAAGCATTCCCAATCTTGTTCTGACCATGGGGAAGTAAGAGTCATTTCCTGAATGTTTCCTTTGAATTTTCTACATAGAAGTTCGGTTTCCAAATTCATGTTCTTGAATATTCTTTGATTTCATTCCTTCCAAACTTCCTAGAGTAGAAATACTGGAAATAAATTCCAAGCATGATTGAGGATGCGGTTGGAGAAGGCCGAATTTCTCCCTTTTTTCTAAAGTTTTAGACAAGATGCTTCTTATTAGATATGAAGCGTGAAAATTGATGCCCCCTTTGTCCCATAGAGAATCATACAAGGGACAAGATTTCAAGAGATGTTCCATGGATTTTCCTTCCTAGCAGCAGAGCAGGCAAAAGGTAAGGCCATGAAAACCTCATCGAGATAAATTTCCCCAAGTTAATATTTTTCCATGAGCTATAAGCCAAAGAAAAAATGAGACTTTTGGCCATAAATTTTGTTGCCATATCTTGGTCCATAATTTCTAAGAAGGTTTATTCTGATGCCATGTTGCTTAGTGATAGGCTTCCTGGAGGTTGAGCAGTGTGCCTACTATTCCTAGGAAATTGGAGCAATGTGATGCTTGTATCCTTGTAAAACATAGCAAAAAACCTTTCCATGATTCCACTTCAAGAGCATGTAGAAAACTTGGATTGATACATTTTGATTTGTGTGGCCCCATGCCTATTCCATATGCTAATGGAAATAAATATATCATGTATTTTATTGATTATTACACGAAGATGTGTTGGGTGTACTTGTTGAAAGATAAATCACAAGCTTTTGAAACTTTTAAAAAATTTCATGTATGGATCCAAAATGAAGCACAATCACATATTATCACTCTTTGTACCGATAATGGAAGATAATATACATCGAATGAGTTTGAAAACTATCTTCGTGAACATGGACTTCAACATAAAACCATAGTTTTGTACAATACTCAACACAATGGTGTAGATGAAAGAATGAATGAGAATATATTAAATATGGTTCATTCCATGATGTTTTTCAAGAATGTGAAATTCATTTTTTGGGTTGATACAGTTCTATGTGTAATATATGTGAAAAACATGAGTCCATCTCATGCTCTTGGGAATAATACTCCTTATGAAATGTGGTTTGGATGCATTCCTTAGGTGAGGCATCTTAGGGTATTTGGTTCCACCTGCTATTCCTTAATTCCTATGGAGAAAAGAAATAAGCTTCATGCAATGAGTCAAAAGTGCATCTTCTCGGGGTAGAAAATACCACCAAGGCATATTGTCTTTACAATGAGGTAAACAAAAATATCATTGCTTCTATATGTGTGATTTTTCTTGAATCCACAAAGAATGACAAAATTGTTGAGTGACGTCTTGATCATCTAGATAGATTCACCCATGTAAAGAAATATTACAAGTTTCATGATGGTATTCCATATATTGAAGGGGAGGGGGGGGGTGCTAAATTTCCAGCCACTTCATCATAATCGGAAGTTCATTTGGATGATTTGATTGAGATGATTGAAAGATTGAACCTTGATGGAAATGCAACACCATATCAATTAGTGGAGCAACTAGATCATCTCAGAAAGGTCCACCAAAGTGGCTTATAAAGACACTTGAAAGTGTTCATCCTAATGAGGTTGTAAATATAGGAACCGGAATTTCTACAAGACAATATGGAGGTGATGCAGATAATTTAGATTTAGGTGATGTAGATGATATGTATGTTTCATATTATTGTGAACTGAATTTATCTACTAACTTTGAACCAATTTCCTTTGAAGAAGCTTATTTTTATGATGAGTGGAAAGAATCCATGTAGGAGTATGATGCTCCCATCAAGAATGGGACATGGAAGTTGGTGGACCCTCCATTCAGAACCAGACCAATTGGTTTCAAGTGGGTTTTTAATAAAAATTACAAATCATATGTCTCACTTGACAAGCACAAACTGAGTCTCATGGAAAAAGGATTTGTGCATAAAGAATGCATTGATTATGAGGAGAATTTTTCCCCAACAGCAAAGTGGGCTACCATTCATACATTATTTTCCTTGGTGGCATAAAATGGATGAAAATATCATTAAGTGGATATGAAGACTTATTTCTTGAATGGAGACTTGAAAGAGAATGTCTTCATCTCTCAACTAGAAGGTTTATTTGTGAAGGGAAAAGAACATAAAGTGTGTAAACTCATCAAATCCTTGTATGGCATGAAACAAGTACTGCAAGCCTGGTATGAAAAGCTAACTGAGAATCTTCTAAAATTGAATTTCAAGCACTTCAATCTTGATTATGCAACTCTATTTGTCGAGAAATTTGGAAAATTTGTTGTATATATTGTAGTCTATGTAGATAATCTATTGATAAAAGGAAACAATGAAAGTTATATTGCATCCATAAAGAAAGAATTGAAGAAAGGATTTGAGATGACAAATTTGGGAAATCTTCACTACTACTTGGGCATTGAAGTGACTCAAAATTCAAATTACATATTCATCTCCCAAAAGAAGTACATTGGAGAATTGTTGAACAAGTTTGGCATGGATAGGTGTAACCCTCTCCAATGGCACAGAATTTGAAGCTCACATCAAAAGGAGGGAATGAATTTGTAGATGAAACCAAGTATAGACAGCTTGTGGGAAGTTGTATCTACCTTACCACCACCAAACCAAATATTTCATTTATTTTCATGATTCTTTCTATGTTCATGAAAATACCTTGTGAGGGACACTGGTTTGTTGCAAAAATAGTTCTAAAATACTTGAAGGGAACTCAAGACTTTGGACTCAAGTATACTAAGGTGGATGACTTCAACCTGATTGGATATTCTAATTCATACTTTTATAGGGATAAAGAAAATGGAGTGTCAACTTCATGCCATCTCATGAGTCATGGATCAACAATTGTCTCATGGAGATCACGTAAATAGTTAGTTCCATCAAATTCCACAATTGAGGCAGAATATGTGGCAGCTACAAAAGCAACAAAGGAGATTTTTTGGCTCAAGAAAATACTTTAATATTTGAAGCATAAACAGGTGAATTATACTCCTCTTCTGGTTCATAATACTTTTGCAATCAAGTTGGCCAAGAATCCCAGATTCCATGATCAAACCACACATCAACACAAAGTACCATCTGGTTCAATATCATGTAGAGGCCAAGACTATCTATTTGAGACAGTGTTCCTCAAATGAGAAAATTGTGTACATCTTCACCAAAGTGGTTGGAAGATAAAAGTTGGAAAAGTTCAGAATGATGCTTGGACTCACAAACACCCCTTCATATTAAGGGGGGAATCTTAGATGCCATTAGGTATGTGTTATATTCTTTGCACAACTATGGGTCCCCCCTATTAGTGGTTTTAGGGGCAGAGCCCCTAAAAACCAATTGGGGGGTTTATTCACCAAAAAAATTGGTGGTATTTCGCCTTTGGCAGGGGCGGTTTTTCACCTTTGGCGTTTTAATGGTGAAAGGTATTTCAACTCATGGTTTTCTAATTTTGGTTAAGGAATTAAGGTTCTAATCTAATCTGGGTCAATGGATTAGAGATTTTTTGGATGTCATGGGATCCTATATATTGTATTGTAAAAAATGAAGTTATATTATGAATAGAATTAGAGGTGCAGCTCTAAAACTAGTTGTTGGTTTTCTCGATTGAGTTTCTAGGGTAAATCTTTGTGTGTGTGTGTGTAATTACAATTGTTTTCTTTTCTGTGATAAGAATATGTATGTGCATTGCATTAATGTAAAAGGATTAAAACTTACATTTTCTATCAGAGCATTTATTAGCCTCAAGGGAATGCCTTTGTGGCAAAGGGTTTGGCTTGGTTCTTTGATAAACCTTGTTACAGTGGAAGCTCAGTGATATCGATTCTTATGGTAAAAGAAATGGAGAGTAATTCAAAAATAGAGATCGAAAAATTTAATGGGAAAATTTTTAAGTTGTGGAAGATCAAGATGGAATATATTTTGGTAGACAAAGATCAATGGGTCCTTGTAGATCCAGGTACTACACCTAAGGGAATGTCAACATAATACTGGAAAAATTGGATCAGAAGGCAAAGAGATACATCTGGTTGTGTCTCTCATATTCAGTATTATTGAATGTGTCAGGGGAATCTACGGCCAAGGAATTATGGAATAATTTAGGGGATTTGTAACAGTCTAAGTCCCTAGTAAACAATTTTTTCCTATGGAAGAAGTTGTACAACTTGAGGATGAAAGAAGGATACTCGGTAACAAAGAATTTGAACACCTTCAATACTGTGGTAAGCCAGTTATTTTCGATTGATATTAATCTTTATGATGAAGACAAGTGTATCATTTTATTGTTCTCTTTACCAAACTTATGGGATAGTTTGGTTGTGGCCATATGTTGGAGGATCATGTTGTTATTGATGCCAATGGTTTGCATGTTGTCATTGATGCCAATGGTTTGATTGATTGATGTCATTGATTGATGTCAAGTGATGGATTGATTGATAGGCTTGATTGGTTGTTGAGTTTTAATTGTATATGATGAATTTTCCTTGATGAGAATGATAGATGTCAAGTGGAAACCAATCGATAAAAATGAATCAATGAGTTGTCATAATGCATAGTTGGTGTATATGATGCAGTGGTGGATTGATGCAAAGATGAATCATTATAGTCTTATCATGGTTGATAAGGTACACAAATGGATGAACTCCAAAGTGGTCCCCTTATGGTGAAATCCCTCACGGAAAAACGTTTTGCGAATTGAATTATCCTAGAAGAATGGTTGGAGGACCCATGCTTGTATGTGGAATAATGAGATGAAGATCAATGAAGTTGTTGGTGAAACTATCCTGGATGGATAGTGCTTGTTATGCCATTTCCGTTGGTATGTGGAATGTCACATAACTCCTCATGGTTTGAGAGTTATGGCCTTATGAAGATGAAGGACCCCCATATGTTGGTTTGAAGCCCACAAGGTCAAAGAAGTCAAAGTGACCTAAAAGAAGAAATCATTATGTAAATTATAAAATCAAGTGACAAAGTCAAGATGGTTTATTTAAATAATAAAGTAAGGTGACAAAATCAAGAAGGAATATTTAAATGATAAAGTATTGGATAACTTTCTATTCATGGAAAGTGGTTAACCCTAAAATAAG
>JZKD02S1912542.1:304286-326049 GCA_000966675.3 Picea glauca
TGAAATTGTTGACCTTAGAAAGAAGGTGGAAAAGTCAAACAAATTCTTGAATAGGTCACGAATCTTGGATGAGATCTTGGAAAGTCAAAGATCATCATGTGATAAATCAGGTCTTTGATACAAAGGAGAGGATAGACATGTTGAAGCAAACACCTCAAAGAAGCATGAAGTAAGCCCATCAAAGAAGACAATGTTGCAAAACAACCATCTACACAAAGCAAAGAAAATTTCAAAAGAACAAAGCAAGGAAGACATCAAGAAGTTAGTCTTGGGACACCAAAGCAAAGGTATGAAAGTATTTTTCATGTGAATTGTTATTCATGTAATGGATATGGACACAAATATTTTGAGTGTAGATCTTATGAAAGGAGATATAATGGAAGATTTTATAACACCATGAGGTGTTGGAGATGTGATCAAGTAGGACACATTGTTGTTCACTGTAACACCATGAGATTCTACAACTGTAGTGGATTTGGCCACAAATCCCAGGAGTGCTAGAACACAAGAAGAAGGTCCATGATGAGAACCTCAAATAACATGGCTAGAAGAAGGAGTGAAGTAAGAAAGGGAGACATCTTTGAAAATATGGATGCTAAGAGCTCAAGTTCTAAGGAGCGGGGTCATCTACAAAAGTGGGTGAAGAAGATAGAACAGCCAGAACGGGATGAAAGACTGAAGGGAAGCTCAAGCAAGTCATCTATTGAAGCATATGCAGGTGGTAGTGGTATCAGTCACATACATATGTGTGCTGACCTTGAATATGTCACGTACATACGCGCTTTGTTGTACAACAGGTTGCGTATATGTGGTAAAGCCTTGGGAAAAAGGCAATGAACATGAGTTGTAGCTCGATGTGATGGTATAACTATGTGTTGATGGGTCTGACATTGTTTATTGTAGGTTCTGACACCGTTTGTTGCAGTTTGTTTTCAAGGTTCTATGTTAGATCATGTAAGGTGACGATGTAAAATAAATATTGGGTGCATGGCACTAACCCATGAGTATAGCTAGAGTACATGACTGGTACATAATTAAGTTTCATTGATATATCTTATGATGTATTATTGGAAGCATATGTTGGATATCATGGTGCATACACTTGGCATGGGATTCATCATTTTGTGGTATTGGTGCATGGTGGTGTACATGTTTTGGTACACTCATATATGGCATATGCTTGATGATACTATGTTGGTACTACTTGATTAGCACAACAATTGGTATTTGTTTGATACATGGTTATGGTACTTGGTTCATCATGGAGACATATCATGAATGATATAACACATGGTTGTCATATTGGTAGATGCACATGGTTGGGATATTGGTGGATGCACATGGTTGGCATATTGGTAGATGCACATGTTGGCATGTTGATAGAGGCATTGATACATTCCATGGATGATATCATTTTGCACATTGCATGATGTTGATATACATGGTTGATGTACATAGGTGTTGTGCATGATGAGCACACATTTTGGCACATGATATACTTGGTTGATATTTTACTCATGATTCTTTATTTTTGACATATCTTTTTCTTCATGATGGTTGGTATGGCATGAGTTTGATGCATGACCAGGTCCAAGGATCATTATATGGTAGCATATTGTTGATCTTGTAGAGAATATAGGGGAAGACATACCCATAGGGGGATTCATTCTTCCCATGATTCTAGGAGGAGATATTTATCAAATGCACATCTAAAAAAGAGTCCTATATTTGAAGAAAGAGCACAGAGGCATGATTCCAGGAGGAGCGATGGTCACAGGGGGAGTATGAGTGATGTATTTTCAGCATTACATTAGAGTGATATCCCTTGTTCAAAAGGGGAGAGATTATTTAGAGGAAGATCAAAGGCATTCAGATAGGGGGAGCAGCCCCAAGGAGAGTTCAAGCAAGGGGAGCATCCCCAAGGAGAGTTCAAGCAGGGGGATCAGCCCTAAGAGGAGAATGGCCCCTTTCCATTGATGTCAAAGGGGGAGAGATAGTCGCATTGATGTGATTGATTATTATTGATTGGGAGAGATAATCACAATTGGGAGAGATAGTCACATTGACTATTGCTAATATGATTGATATTTACTAATGGGCAGAGATATTCATATTGATATGATTGATGACTATTGTTGTAGAGAATGCCTTGTCTACATGTTTGACATCAATAATTGGTAATTGGTGTTGACATCAATGTTGGTATTGCCATCAATGCCAAAGGGGGAGATTGTTGGATCATGTTGTCATTGATGCCAATGGTTTGCATGTTTTCATTGATGCCAATGTTTTGATTGATTGATGTCATTGATTGATGTCAAGTGATGGATTGATTGATAGGCTTGATTGGTTGTTGAGTTTTCATTGTATATGATGAATTGTCCTTGATGATAATGATAGATGTCAAGTGGAAACCAATCGATAAACATGAATCAATGAGTTGTCATAATGCATAGTTGATGTATATGATGTAGTGGTGGATTGATGAAAAGATGAATCATTATAGTATTATCATGGTTGATAAGGTACACAAATGGATGAACTCCGAAGTGGTCCCCTTATGGTGAAATCCCTCACAGGAAGACGCTTTGTGAATTGAATTATCCTAGAAGAATGGTTGGAGGACCCATGCTTGTATGTGGAATAATGAGATGAAGATCAATGAATTTGTTGGTGAAACTATCCTGGAGGGATAGTGCTTGTTATGACATTTCCGGTGGTATGTGGAATGTCACATAAATCCTCATGGTTTGAGAGTTATGGCTTTACGAAGATGAAGGACCCCCATATGTTGGTTTGAAGCCCACAAGGTCAAAGAAGTCAAAGTGAACTAAAAGAAGAAATTATTATTTAAATGATAAAATCAAGTGACAAAGTCAAGATGGATTATTTAAATAATAAAGTAAGGTGACAAAATCAAGAAGGAATATTTAAATGATAAAGTATTGGAGAACTTTCTATTCATGGAAAGTGGTTAACCCTAAAATAAGGAAAATAGGTTAAGTGACCTAGAAATGAGTTAAGTAACCTAAAAATGGGTTAAGTGACCTAGAGGATGAAATTATAAATAAGATAGCTATGGTCTCTTGTAGATCATCCTTTTTTGTGGATCAATGGAGAGATTCTTGTGAGATTATCTTGTGGAGTATTGATGAAGAGTTTCTTGTGAGAGCATATTTGATGTGGATCTCTTGAACATGATTGAAGATCTATTCTGAGGAAGAAAGTGAGAGGAATATCTCATGGACGCATCAAAGTTTCGACAATTTCGTAGATATTGATGGAAAAATTCTCGGAGCTTCAGAAACCCTAGTTTCTGAGGTGTACGCAAGTTGTAATGGGCCAGGGCACGTACACATGCGGGTTGTATGAGGACAGGGCACGTACAGTGGATGGAATGATGAAGACTTGTGTTTGAGATGGTGCCAAGCTCTTGGATGATGAGGCAGGTTCCAGATTTGCATTCTATGGGCTCAAATCTATCATTGAGACACTAGTATGGTTACATTATTGTCTTGATGGATACTATTGTTTGATGTGTTGTGAATGCTTAGGGAATTCTTGGTATGGCTTCTATGATATGATTCGGTTTGGATTATTTGGTTTATGGAGTGAGAAATACTTTTGTGATTCAGTGGTGACATGATTGCTATGGTATATTAGTTGTTTATACATGTTGAGATAGCATTCATATTGATTTGTTGTGGAGCATGAGCAAGCTATTGGAAAGCTTGGATGTGTTGTGACTGTTTGGTGGTCAGATTGAATAGTGAGAGATAGAAGAGAATGATATATTGATTGTAGAGAATCTGAGTTGATCTTGAATGACAAACCCTAACAGCTCAAGAAGATATACGCAGGTTTTTGTATACACTGGGTGCATACAAATGCGGGCTATAGTGAGCCAGGGTGCGTACACACGCAGCCTGCACTACTGACAGGTCGTGTACTTGTTGACAAATTGATATATGTTCATGATTGTTGCCTCATCTCAATTGGTGTTGAGTGTGTAAGATGAGTCTTGCATAATGGAGTTGGTGCTCTTGAAGATTTGTACTCTATTCAGTTGTTGCTGAAAAACCCTTGGATTGTTGTCCATAATAAAAAGAAAAATTGCACATATATCTTGTGTTCTTTGTGTTGCTTGTGGTGATGACTTGTTGATGATATTTTGCTGATATATTTTGTTGATATATGTTCACATCTAACTGGTTATAAATGATAGAAAAGGGTAATGAATAAATGTTGAATGTTAACTAAGAAGTTTTGTGTAAGAGGGGAGATTTGGGAAAAAGAGCCCCACACTCATCCACCCCCCCTCTAAGTGTGGTAGGTGTGTCCAACACCATATGTAGTAATGCAACTACTTTAAGTTTCGATGATGTGGTCTCAAACTTATTGTTGGAGGAGATGAGATCGAAAAACATGGAAATCCATAACACAAATGCCTTTTTTGTAAGAGGACCCTCCTAGGAAAGAAATAAAAAAAAAAAAAAAAAAATCCTCAAGTGGGAAATACAAATCTTGAGGAAGACAGGAATATTGAGGAAGATACAAATCTCCAGGAAAATTCACAAAGGTACACTGGAGATGTGGAAAAGAAGATCATTACAAGAAACAATGTAGATCCAAAAGTGTTGAGAGGGGGAAGGGATTTGATGATGCCCCTTCTACATAAGCAAAAAACTTTGTAGATGGAGGAGATGTGTACTTGGATTCTTCAAGCACACATGCAGATCATTAGGCATGGTTGGTTTACTCAAGTGCATCCTTTCATATGACTCCTCACAGTGAGTGGTTTTGCGAGTATGAAAGGTACGATGGGAGTGAGGTTTTTCTAGGAGATGACTCAACAGCCAAAATCATAGGATGAGGAAAATTCAAGTTGAATCTCATGGATGGTAGGATTATAACACTCCCTGGTGTTTTTCACATCCCAATATTGACCAGGAATTTGATTTGTATAAGCAATAAGGATGATGCAGGTGTAAAAACAGTGTTTGAAAAAGTTATTTGCACGATGGTTCGAGGAGAAATGGTGTTTCTTAGGGGAGCTTGGATTGGAACTATGTATAAGATACTTGGAAGCACTATTAGTGATAGGTAAAACAATTTTTTTGTTCCTGAGATTGGAGCTGAAAAAGGAAAAACTCATGCAATATCTAGAGAAAAGACTATGTTGTGGCATCAAATACTGGGGCATATTGGAGAGAAGGGGATTCGAGTACTACATGGTAAAGGTATGGTTGAAGGTATGTCGAATTACTCTTTGGATATTGATTTCTATGAACATTTCTTATAAGGGAGGCAGAATCGGGTAAGATTCTCCTCTAGTGTTATGAGGGAAAGGGGGATTTTACAGTTGGTGCATAGTGATGTGTTTGGAACTGTGATAATTACATCACTAGGTGAATATTTGTACTATGTCTCATTTATATATGATTTACCAAGGAATACATGGATTTATTTCCTCGGGAAGAAATCTTAGTTCTTTGACAAATTTAAAGATTTTAAGGCTCTTGTGGAAAATCAAACAGAGAAGAAAATTAAGGTGTTGAGGACGGATAATGGTGGAGAATTTTTCGGGAATGAATTCTAGGAATTATGTAACAAATATGGTATAGCGAGGAAGAATACTACTCCATACACACCTCAGAAGAATGGATTTGTATAAAGGATGAAGAGGACGATGATGGAAAGAGAAAGGAGCATGCTTAGTAGTGTCAGGTCAGGAGATGAATTATGGGAAGAGGTAGTGGACATTGCATATTACTTGGTAAGATCACCCTCATCAATGTTGAATGGAATGACTCCTCACGAGGTATGGACTGGTAAGAAACCCTCTATAACACATCTCATGGTTTTTGGATGTTGTGCTTATGTACACATTCCAAAGAAAAATAGAAGTAAGTTGGATAAAAGGGTTGAAAAGTGTATTTTTATTAGATATAAAGATGATTTGAAAGGTTATAATCTTTGGAACCTGGAAAATAAGAAGGTAGTGTATAGAAAAGATGTGGTATTTAGAGAAATCAAATATGTTATCAAACAGAGAGTCCCACCAAGGAAGGAAGAACCAGAGAAAATAAAGTTTTAAATGAAGGATAATGAATCATAATCTATAGAAGAACAAGAATCAGAAGAAGAAGAGCCTCATCCTCCAGTATTGAGGATATCAAATTGGGAAAGAAGGCAATAGTAAAGGTATACTGCACCTTATTTCAATTCAAATTTTGTTTTTTCTATTATTGATGATGATCCTAGAAGTATTAGGGAGGCAGTGGATTCAGAGGATGGAAAACTCTAGAAAAAGGCCATGGTTTAATAAATGGAAGCGTTGGAAAAGAGTGAGGCTTGGGATCTAGTGGATTTGTCGAATGGAAGAAATCTCATTTGCAGAAAATGGTTGTTTAAGAAGAAGTTGAATGCAAAAGGAAAAGTGGAGAAATACAAAGATTAGTTAGTAGCAAAAGGTTATTCCCAGGTAGAGGGAATTGACTTTGGTGAAAATTTCTCTCATGTTTCCAAATTAACTTCTATTGAATTTTGTTTATCTGGTGTTGTTTCTTTTGATTTTGATTTTGAAGTAGAACAATGGATGTGAAGAAAACATTCCGACATAGGGATCTGGAAGAAGAAATCTACAGGAAGTATAAAAAAGGATTTGTAGTGAAGGGAAAGAAATAGTTGGTGTGAAGGCTAAAAACGTGTTTGTATAGGTTAAAGAAATCACCAAGGATGTGGTATCAAAATTTTGATACTTGTATATTGGGACTTGGCTTCACAAGAAGCAAATCTGATCACTGTGTGAATTTCAAATTACTAGGTGATTGTCTTATTTATTCGGTCTTGTATGTGGATGATATATTGTTGATAGGAAACAACAAGGAAATTATCCAAGATGTGAAAACTCACTTGTCCTCTAAATTTGACATGAAAGATATTGGTGCTACAAACTTTATTTTGGGTGTGGAAATTAAAATAAATCGAGCAAATAGGAAACTCTGGTTGAACCAGACAAATATGTTGAGTCAATATTGCATAGGTTTAATATGTGCGAATGTAAAATTGTCAAGGTCCACGTTCTTGTAGGTGTAAAGTTATATGTGGACCAGTGTCTAAAGACATAGGAAGATGAAGAGGAAATCATGTCCCATGTTCCATATGCTAATGTGGTTGGCAGTTTGATGTATGCAATGGTATGTACTATATCGGACATTGCACATGCAATGGGAGTTTTGAGCAAGTATATGTCAAAAACAAGGAAGGAGCATTAGGTATAAGTAAAGAGGGTTTTCAAGTATTTTCGTGGCACTACTACTTATGGATTGTGTTACCAAGGAAGACTAGGATTGGACATAGTGTTGGACATAGTGTTGGACATACCTGAATTTTTTGGACATACCCACTTGTAGATCATAGAAGATCTACAAGTGGTCATGTGTTTAACCTATTTGGAGGAGCAATTAGGTTGATGAGAAAAAGATAGTTTGTAGTGGCACTCTCAACTACATAATTTGAATACATGGTAGCCACTCATGCAAGCAAGGAAGTAGTATGGTTACAAAGATTGTGTTCAAGTATTGAGTTGGTACAGCAAGATGTAAGGTTATATTGTGACAGTCATAGTGCAATCTTCCTAACGAGGAACCCAACTTATCATTCTAAGACAAATCATATCGATGTTCATTATCATTTTTTCATAGACGTATTTGAAGAGAAGAAGGTATTGTTGGTGAAGGTGGATGCTTTTGAGAATGTTGTAGATTCATTAACATAGTATGTGACCACTAAGAAATTCTCTTGGTGTAGAGAATCAATGGGAATTTTTTCCTTAGATTGTTGATCATGAAAGCCTGTGACCCCTGTATGCAAAGAAAACAACAAGTGGGATAATGTTGGGTATGTGTTATATTATTTGCATGAATATGGGTCCCCCTATTGGGGGTTTTGGGAGCAGAGCCCTCGAAAAAAAATAGGGGGTTTATTCGCCAAATTTTTGGGTGGTCTTTCGTCTTTGGTAGGGGCGGTTTTTCTCCTTTGGCAGTTTATTTGTGCATGGTATTTCATCCCATGTTTTTCTAATTCTGGTTAAATAATTAAGGTTCTAATCTAATATGATTAAATGGATTAGGGGTTTTTTGGATGCCACAAAATCCTATATATTGTATTGTGAATAATGAAGTTGTATTATGAATAGAATTAGAGGTGCGGCTCTAAAATAAGTTGTTGGTTTTCCTGGTTGGGTTTCCAAGATAAATCTTTGTATCTATGTGTGATTGAAATTGTTTTATTTTATGTGATAAGAATATGTATGTGCATTGCATTAACATAAAAGGTTTAAAACTTACATATATATTGAGGTACATTGTAAATATTAAGATAGGAGAAATATGAAGTGTCATGGGTGAATAGGAAGATTCATTTGGACCTCTTAGAGGATGAAACCAAAGGTGACTTCCTCCAATATATTTTCATGATACGAGTTAATGGAAATCAATGATCCATGGAGTTATTAAATAACCTTCCCAACAATTGACATTATATATTCCCATCAACCACAATAGTGGCATGTAACCCCAAGCCTACTCAATCAAATTTAGACCTGTGACATATGGCGTCCCCATTGGCAACATGCCTTGGGTGGATGGTCCATGATATTAATCTAACCCTTGGGTCTTATATATACATATATACACATATGTATGTATATATTCATGCATGCATGTATGTATGCATGCATTCATGTATGTATGTATGTATGTATAATTAAAAGAAGTATAAAACCAAAAAGTGCAATAAACAATTGATAGCTATTGAAATCTGATAGAAAATGCTTAGCTAGGTTTTTCCATTTATGAGATTTTATGCAATATTTTTTTCCCTGGACATCCAATTGACATTTAACCACTCATAACATCCTTTATTGTCATTTTTTAGCCGATGATCCCTAGTTTTCCCATCATAAATCCATAGGGATCCATGTGGCCTCATATTGGCTTGATTTCTTTATGAAATTTCATTTTACCAAAGGTCCAAGAAATAGAAACCATGGTGTCATCAAAGGTTCCACACAAATTTGGCTTGGAGATATTCCAAGAGGTAATGAGATTCCTTCTAGTTAAATTTCTATTTAAATTCCTATTAGTGAATATGTTATTGTCTGTAATGGGTTGAGGTGCCACATCCTATATGTTTACTTTGTGGGAAGAATCCCCCGGGAAATTGTGATAGGGTTTATAACTTAGCCACCATGGATCACTCTAAGCAGGTTTTAATAGGGGATGAAGTTTCAAGGACATAAGCCTTTGAGAGGGAGTTTATAAACTCCTAAACCCCAATCATATAGGATTTAAGTAGGGAAACACACTCATCTAGAAAAAGAGTGATTCAAAGAAAGATGACAAGGGTTCCAAAGTTCAAGATCACAACCTCATTTCCCAAGAGAAAATGTGTCCTCTTCACAAAGAAGGCATTGGTTAGAAAATTTATGGTAAAATGGTCTAACAATAAGGTAATCAATTGTTGGCTAGTGAAAGATCAGGTTCGCCTAATGTAGGGGAAATTACATTTTCTTCTATGTGATAAAGGCTATATAATTTTTTTGTTTTTATTGGAGGAAGATCATGCTCCAATATTCAACAGTGGACATGGCCCTGCAAGGTCTATCCCTAAATCATAGGATTCTAGACTTTAATCCTAAAGAAGACATCCATAAAGAAATTACAGCATATGGGTTTTCCTCCCACAATTGCTATTGATATTCTATAATGACCTAACTTTCTAGTTAATTGAAAATAGTGTCGATAAAGTTTTAGACATGGTGACACCAAAGGCAATCCAATATGTGTGTGTGTGTTAATATGTATAGAATTTTATCTTAGCAAAAGGCCTACCTAAGGAAATAAAATTGAATCTAGATGGTTGGTGTCATCTTTAGGAAGTAGACCACGAGAAAATTATATTCCTAAGTGTAATAGATTCCATGGATATTTTCATTTTCTAAATACTGCAAAAAGGGGCAACCACTACCACTAGCTCAGTCAGAAAGGGACAACTACATGAAAAAAAGGAAGGAAAAGGTACCACCACTCCAGCCAAATTATACAAAATCCCTTGGTTTGATCGCAAAATACTTTGATATTTTAGAGGATTGAAACAATGAAAAGGAGGAAGAGCAAACACAATAAGAAAATTTGTGAAATCTCTCCATAGAGGATCAGGAAAAGGCCATAAATGAGGCCTTGATGAGAGAGGAGAAGCAAGGTCGGTGCAACATTGAGGATGAATAAGACACACTTTTAGAAAGGGAATTCTATGCATTTGAGGATGAGGCACAAAATTCAACTAAAAAGGGAGAAATAAAAGTAATAAGGATCCACACATATGCAATAGTTATAAGAAGGAAGTATGCTCCATCCTTTAGCTCCTCGTCTCTCACAAAAGTGTAAAAGTAAAAAAAAAAACTCAAAAAAAGAGATATTAATCATAAAAAATAAAAAATAAAAAAATTGGTATACTAATGTTTTCTAATCAAATATGATTATATCATGACAAAACTTAGATATATTTTATTGGTTTATATTTTATGAAAATAAATTGTAAAATAGTTTAAAAGTATTTGAATAGTCATAAGAGATTAAGAAACAATTATCTCTCAATCCAACAAAGCCTAACACAAGGCTAAGTGAAAGAGTTCTAAAAGAGTTCTATAAGGAAAAACTATGGAAAAAAAACTAAAAAAAAAATATTAATCATAAATAAGTAAATAAAATAAAAATAAAAATAAATTAAAATTGGTATATTAATGTTTTCTAATCAAATATGATTATACCGTGACAAAACTTAGATATGTTTTATTAGTTTATATTTTATGAAAATAAATTATAAAATAGTTTTAAAGTATTTGAATAGTCATAAGAGATTAAGAAACAATTATCTCTCAATCCAACAAAGCCTAACACAAGTCTAGGTGAAAGAGTTCTATAAGGAAAAACTATTGAATTCCCCCTTATTTTCAACAATTGTATTGGGATAGTCGTAGCCCTCCTCTCTTTTCTTTAATACAAGTATAACTATTATTGTGGGAGGAAGCAATAATGCTATATAATTTCATGGGTTTCTTTGTGGTTCTAAATTTAACATACCTTTAATAACATTAAATTCATTTGTCCTAACAATTGTTATATTTTCTCAAAAAAAAATACATTAAAATACTAAGTACACATAAAACCAAGTGTTATCGTGAAATTTTGCAGTTACATCAAAAGTAAAGCTCCATAAGTTCTTCCCCTTAAAAAAACGGAGTCTTCCATTAAAAACATAGTAGGTAGCATGTATCAATATGGGAGCATACAATATCGATCAACATTATTATACCTATCGTCTATATATAGGGATTGTTGGTCGTTGACCAACTATTAGTTGAGGTTTGACTCAAAAAACATTGAACTTTATCAAAAGTATACTATTATAAACTGAATTTATTTATTTATTTTTATTAGTTTAAAGCATTTTTTCTGATGTTGGATTGGTGATTCAAATGACCCTGTTATTGCAGAGTGACACAAATTTTGCACCTCAATCTTGGTAATTTTTCCCAAACTAAGTAATGTTGGAAGAGTAATGCAAGCATTACTTGTCAACAATAAATGTTTGCTTTTCAATGCGATATTTATACTATAAGTTTACATTGATTTTCAATTCCTCTGACAGCCTGGTTGTAGTGGTCGTTGTTTGAGTAGTAATGTCGTAGTCATTTGTTGAGTGACAATGTGATGGTCTCCATGTTGAACATGGATATAACATGCAATTTCTTGCTCTGCCTCAAATGCAAATGCACTCTCATCATTTAGAGTGCCTATTAGCAGAGTAGTAACTACTTCCTTCCATGAATCTGTTGTGCTTCATTCTTTGCCCTGTATGTCTCACTCTGATCATGATGCACCAGTCGTATAAAAAGTCATTTAATTTAATTTAAGGACTATGCATGTATGACAGCGGTGCTCGAGTCCCTAGATCTATTGCAGCAACTTCATATCGTTTGGCAGTAGATTCTGTTGATCGTGCGTTGGCCATTGAAGCTTCTACGACCCGGTCGATGGGAGGACAGTGGGTAGTTTTGTTTCACCATTGGAAGAATTGAAATCTGACGAATTGTAAGTATTCAGAGACTGATTGAAGAATTAATATATTTCTAATAAATTCGCAACCTCTAATGTAGTTTTATGTTTATGTTGTTTATATATTGCTTCGGCTTTCCATCAACGCCTTTGGAATTGGCGATAGATTATATTTTGCATGACTTTGAGATGGCAGGTATGATTTCCATAATCCTCATTTTGGTATTTTACATATATACATTGCAATCGTTATGGATTATTGATTCCGGTTTCAGAGAGGAAGCTACAGTAATTATCAAATTTTGGTGGACAAGAAGCATTTCCAAGACATAAGGGTAAAGAAGAAACATATGGAATATCTTTTAATACTTTTATATACTAAGAAAGACTAGGTTTTTGTATAATTATTCCTCCAAAGATCTGTAACAATTTGAAACCAAAATTGAAATGCATAAAACGTTGTTTGAGCACAGGCACGGGTCGGTCCTGTTTACTTCACGGGAGAACATACGAGCGAGAAATTCAGTCGATATGTACATGGTGGCTACCTTTCAGGTATGTGCTACTTTTTTATTGATTGAAATTGAAATTGCAATATATTGTTTTGAGTTTCTGATGGATTGTTTTCATCGATGGACAGGCATAAACACAGCAAATATGGTGGTAGAAAGAATGAAGAAGAAGAAACCACGGGAGGAAAATGGTTTATTTTCATCGTGCCGTAGACGTACATTCAAAGAAGATCAAATCAATTGGCGAAAACTACAGCCTGGGTTTTGAAGTCTCTGCATCTGGGTTTTGAAAGTTTGTTGTCTCTGCATCTGGGTTTTGAAAGCACAACTGTGAGTGCATGTTCTTCGTTCTTGATTTCCTAAATTTTTAGAGAGGCCGAGAGCTCTACATCACCACTCTTTAACAAAAAAAATTATTTCTTGTGTGCATCTGGGTTTTGGAAGCACAACTATGAGTGCATGTCCTTCGTCCTTGATTTTCTAAATTTGTAGAGAGGCAGAGAGTTCCACATCACCACTCTTTAGTAACATTTTTTCTTTCTTCTCTGGATTTTGAAAGCACAACTGTGAATGTGTGTTCTTGGTGCTTGATTTTCTAAATTTATGGAGAGGCCAAGAGCTTTGCATCACCACTATTAGGAAACATTTTTTCTTTATTGTCATTTATATGCAATAACCATGGTCATGGCTAAAAAAACACATTCCATAAGGCAGGCAAATTGACTAGGTAATATTATTTTAAAATTTAAATTTACAGTAAAAAATAATGTTAAAAATGTTATGTATCTATTAAATATGCTAATTGTGCAGTGTTATTGCTATTTCTGCCTTGGTAGATGATGTTGAGGATGGTTGCAACTAGGTTGGATGTTGGAATAAGCTCTCACTCGGCTCGTGCAGTGTTATTGCTACTGCTACCTTGGTAGATGATGTTGAGGATGGTTGCAACTAGGTTGGATGTTGGAACAAGCTCTCACTCGACTCCTATAGTTTCTAGTGGATCAACGATACCACCAAACCCATATTTTCTAGTTTGAACCCTTCTCATCTCGGCTATAGAGAAAAATATTATTTCTGGCATCTCTTATGGTTGCTTGGTGGAGACATCATCTTCTCTACTAGACGGATCCTTCTGATCTTTCCGCTTTTTTCCTAGTGTTTGCACCAGCACTAGGCTTTGCTCTTGCAATAAATCTCTCGTTTCTTTTATGGTTTTAGCTAAAAGAACAGAAAAATACATGTTATAGCTATGAGGTACATTGCTTGCAAAGAAAGTCTATCTGTGGTAGCCGCAATTTCTCCTCAAGGATACCAAATTCAATATGTTTCAAGGACTTTGGAACTAAAACCTGTCACAAAGAAACTATATGTTGTAGGCAAGGACTTGCCACCTCGCGGCTTTCCCTTTAATGTCACCTTTGTACATGAAATAATTTTATTAATAAATAATAGTTAAAATCATGATTTCGCGAAATCATGATAAATTTGTGTTCCATTATGATCGTGGTGAACTTTTATTCTCAGTTTTCATCATAATACTTCCGCTCTCACAGCAGTAAGAAAGTATCAGTATAATTAGAATTTGCAGGAACATAAACCAAGGCCCAACAACGAAGAAGCAAATCGATATTTCATAGTCAATTCGGCATTTTCGGGGCATAATCTTCCATACAAAGCATACTCTAGTGTTATGAGATTAGTAAGATTACTCCTTCATTCCAAACTATAGCATAGTTTTACCATTATTGATACTTTGGATGCATATCCCACCAAAGATTTTACATGTTACACAATTCTCTATATTTAGCCAAAGCCATAAAACCGTGTCAAAAAATGCTACAGCTATTATTTTATTATACCTGCATAGCAACAGATATACGTTGCGATGTAGTCTTCTTTATATTATCGATCGATTTCTTGATTGTATTCTCATACCAATCGATTATAGAACATAAATTTATTATGAGATTGATAAATTTATACAAGAACATAATGAGTGATATCATGTATAGAAATGATATATTCCATGTTCTTGTATATAGTTATTGGTCAATTATATCACTTGGATATAATCAATATATTCTTTTTTCTATGTGTCAATCCATGTTTGTAATAATCAATATCATATCAAATAAAGCATTATCCATATGTTGGTTTATGTTGGTTTGTATTTTATTTTCAATGTTATATTTGACAATATAGTTTATTATATTGATTGATATTAAGATGTATGCATATTTGTCGATCGATACATTGGAAATTCAAAAATCACATAAAATAAGGCAGATTCATCTATCTTTCAATATTTTATTTTCAATATCAAATCAAATGATATATTGTATGATATCAATCAATTTTAAGATGTGTATCATTATATTAATTGATATACAAAAGGCCTATGATAGCAATCAATTTAAGATAATTCATAATTATGTTGATCTAGGTATCCAACATTATATTGTTAAATATAATAATATCAAAACACATTTTCAGCTTATGTATGTTTCTCTATGAAATACACCCATAGAGATCATTTTCTATATTGAACGATATGTGTACAGTCAATGTTTTTTTGGAATCTCGATATTCTAAAGAAATGCAGTTAATAAAATTTAATTATATTCTAACATGGCAACGAATAGCAGGCTTATGATAGGTGTTGTGAAGGACATTTGAATGAAGTGGTAAGGGATATGGAGAATGAATAGACATAATCATTACTTCACATTAAGAACAAGGTGGCAGGCGAGTCCCTCAGATGGGGTGTCAGGGACGCGGGTCCCGTCGAGGTCAAAACCTAAGGACGGCATGGCAAGATATCAATTGGGGATGCACTCTCCAAGCATATTCACAGATCGGACCGACAGTCGCCTTGCCAAGGCATTTAACATTGGACCTAATGTATTTACAACCCCATATTGACGCCTCGATCTTTTGCGCTCTCGGCTTCTTTAACCTCGGCAGTATGAGGCATCCTAAGAAGAACCTAGGGATAACAAATCTCTATGTTAACAGTGGAAAATGATAACACCGCAATAGTGATAGGAATTTTGGACCAATGATCCATGCAGGTTCTTCGGTGGTAAACATTTCACTCCCTCACACGATATTTTAATCTAGGAACGGGGATGAGAACTAGGGATTCGATGGCACCCTGTCATAAATACATGTGTGGCTATAGAAGAGGAGGTGGAGCTCCATCGGAGTTGTCAGACCTCCAGGATGGAAAGGATACACCCACATCTCAGGTGTAAAGAGACACATTCACTACTATAGTTATCTTTTGACACGCCACCCTGCCTCGATTTCGGGCGCACTTGGAAGAGATTGAAGTTGAAATTCGGCTGGAGTGAACTTTGACCACAGACCAGGAGGTGGATGAGGCCACCACCAGCTAGGTACCGGATGTGGGAAGAAAAAGAGCAAGGGAAACAAAATATTGGAAGATGGTCGAGTTATATCGACATATCAAAAATTTGTTGGGCCATGTGTTGCAAACGAAGGAGGACGCCCAGAACATTATCCAAATGCAACTTGACAGGCTGCATTTGCTTCTCAGAGAAGCTTTATCTTGTCTTCTATCTTCCAACACTATAATGAAAGCATCATCCCCAAAGAGAAAAATGCAATCAGATCATGAGCGGCCTCAAGAATCCACTGCCAATCCACCTACTAAGTAAACTTTATGTAGAAGTTTTTGAATTTTTGAATGACAATACCAAGTAGTATTTACAATAGAGCTTCCTTCCAGCGCCAGTTCTCTATATTCAATGTTTTTCTACCTAGACAGACTGTACTGAAGAATATTTTGCAAACAATATAGACTAATGACTTGACTTACTTCTTTGTTGTTGGTATGGTTTCCCAAGTGGCAAGCTAGCAGCAAATCTTTTTGTAAATTTTTTACTCTGCTAGATTAATATAATTAGACATGTGTGCTTACAAAAAAAAGGTGGCATGTGATCACTTAGCATTTAAGTTTTTAAATTTATTGTACAGGTGTGCTTGCTCATAAACGCATTGTTCCAAGTCAATTGTCAAACCTAATACCCCACCTATTTCACCTTGGAAATGGGATTTTTATTTAACTTGTGCTCATCTTAATTGTAGTTTAACTCTAATTTTGTAGAGTATACTTGTGAAGGCTTAAATCATGGTGAAATATTTTTATTTGATCATGAAAATTTAACCAACGTTAATTAGTATGGTAGCATGAATGATCATACCCAAGCACCCTATTTTCTATTTTTTTTTAGATATAAATAATTGTTAACATTTCAATATGTATTTACAAAATATGTGCTTATAGAGGAAAATCCATGTTAGAGACCTAACCCCTCATGTAGATAGAATAATATATTTTCCATGTAATAAAGGCCGACATTAGTTAATAAGGCCTAAATATATTTCCATGTAATAAAGGTTGAAATTAGTTAGTAAATCCTATTTAATAATTGTGAACAAGTCAATGTAAGAAGACCTAATAGAAGCTTTCGTTTCTAGAAAGATCTTCCTCTAGAATGTTCTTTAGAAGATAGAATTAGTATAAATAAGAGTAGGAGGCATGAGAAAGTTTGTCTTGAGAATTATTGTAATAGATCTCTACTCTACTGGAGGTTAACCCCTCGAAGAGGCAAGTGAACGTTGCTTTCTTTGAATAAAGGTATTATTTTTGGTATTTCTCTTCTCAATATTTTGTTGTTCCATTGATATATGTTGAATATTCATGTTTATAAATATTATATTACATCTGGTACTTTACAAGTGGTATCAGAGCACTTTCCTTTGTAGGAATTGTGGGTAAAAAAAAATTCCAGGGTAGAGACGTGTACTATCAGCGTCTTTAAAGCACATATATATGTCATTTAGTTGGTAAAACTGTAGTGGGGAAGACTACATGTGTAATATCCCCGAGGACGAGCCCCAAATGTATTTATAAATTGTAAACATGTTTTGTAGGCTGGTGAGCCGAGTGTTGATAAGTTGGTGGGCTTATGTGTTTACTAGGCCGGAGAGCCTAGGTGTTAAAGGCCAGGAGCCTGATTTTGTTTATGTAATTATGTAGATCATTAATAAAATATAAACATCGCTACGTGCAAACCGACCACGAAGAAAGAGTGATGGGGGACTAAGCTTCCACAAGGTTGGGTAAGGGAGGAGGCTAAGTGTGTGGGCCTAGGGGCTAATCTAGGGGGCTTACCTCTAAAGGGAATAATAATTTATTATTATTTCCTAAAGGCTAAGGTAGACAATTGACCAAGTGTTGTCCTAAGTTCTTTGAAAAGGAATGTGTGCAGAAGGGAATGCATGCAGCTCTAGGAAGACAGGTGTCAACCTGGGCGCACATGCAATTAAAAGTTGAAGCGTTAGTTGTGTTGGGGGTTCGTGGATCATTCTTCCACCCTCCGTCTGAGTTCGTTGGGATGCCCGTCTGAACCCGTTTTTCCTTTGCACTTGACCTCTGTGTTTTGTTCTCTGGTCGCGCACCTTGAAACCAGTGGGAAAAACCTGTGGATTGATCCGTCGTCTAACCTATTCAACCTCTGAATAGTCATGTATATTGAACCCAATGAGAACCCGCGAACTGAGACGTGTCTTCTGTGAAGCCCGAGCATCACGTATATGTTTGTTTCGTGTGTGTGTCATAGTTGCTGGTGGTTGTGGCCACGCAGTTCCTAGACTAAGTGTGGCTTGTTTTCTTCTGTTTTCTTGATTTGTATTGACTAGTGGTTGTTTTCCTCACTTTGCGAGAATTGAGTCGAAAATGGTTGAAGAAGCAGTTTTTCAGGCCTATGGTTGAAGAGACAAGTTGTCAAGCATGTGAGCAGCTCTCTCCAGGTGAGACAATTTGTTGGGAAGTGGTTTTCTCCCAGAGAGAGTCCAGAACCAGCTACAGAGCTCTGTGAATTCTTGATCTGGCATGTTGTCGAGACCCAGAGAGCGAGGTGCAGTAGTCGATGGACTGTGTGACAGTGAAGGTGTATACTCACTGGTAGAACAGGCATGTGGGGAATGAGAGTTCATGAGTAGTGGGCATAAGAAGGCTCCAAGAGAGAATCCTTCCAGTTGCACCGTGTAGTTTCTTGTTACCTCAGCCTAGTCTAGGATTCCCTTGCCCTAGGTGGAGCTTAGCCCCAGCTCAGGGGTGACCCACTGCTGAGTGTGATGAGCAGCGTGGTCTATGGTTGGGAGGTTCGTGGAAGGTCTACACGTAGTTGTTGCATTTACTCCAACTAAAAGATAAGTATCAGTATGTGCTTAATTTATACGTTATGCATGTTTGTGCTACTGATGCTTGAATGTTATCATGTGTTCTGTTCCATGTGGATTTACTGTTAATATTGTTTGGATCTGAATGTTAACAGTAACTCTATGTTATGTGTTTAATTTCGATTAAAATGCATGTTATGAGTGTGTGAGTGTGTGTGTGTGTGTGTGTGTGTGTGTGTGTGTGTGTGTGTGTGTGTGTGTGTGTGAATGTTCCACAGTATTAGCATTACCTGGTCTCTGTGTAGGGTCAGGGATGCTACAGTTTGGTATCGTAGCTAAGTTAGAGCTGATTAGTGGCATTTTGCAGGCCGGTTGATGGCTAGGGATGTTACAACATCCAGGTGATACAAAAAGATTCACAGGGTTGCCTAGAAACCAAAAATTTTTCCCTTGTTAGAAACCTTTGTAACCCATGTTGGTACCCCTCGAGTAGTACCACATCAGATAGAATATGTGCATGGATATCACTCCCATGTACTGGCAAGTATATAGGGAGTCACCTAGGTCTCATGAAACCATCCCTAGATCAACTGATTGGCTACCTGACTGTTATAGTGCAACCGAGAACAGTACTCAGGAAGATACTCTCTAGCACCTGGGTAATCAGGTAGTATGGCTAAGGGTACGGTCGAGTCTCCTTAGTTGGTGCCATGAGACATTGGGTGGAGTACTATTGTTCAACCTCGTACGTATATCAGAGAGCTATAGCATAGGGAAAACCCTTGTCCATAGGAACCCTGCAAACCCTAACCAGGGGGAACATTCCGACAAGGAACATAAAGGATATTTTGGTTTTGAAAACTTGCCTCCTACATTTTGGTTATGAAATTCCTACACGTTTTTTTCTTTTAAGAATTTGAGATTTTCGACACTGCAGTATTATTCAAGTCGGAGTATAACTTTGCAGGAGTAATAAAAAAAAATGGGTCTCGCCAACACCCTTATTTGAGACCTATCTCATTGGATTCCTCCTTTCATCCTAATCACTGTGATACCTATAATTTTAACCCTTTGTTTTTACCTCGTGGACCCATACCCTTCTTGGCAATTGTATTTCCCACTTATCCCATTGATTTTCTCTCGTTTCCCTGATCATAGTGGTATATATCACTTATTTGATTTTTTTACCATGGACCCACCTGCCAAGAAGAAACCAATCAAAAACCGAATACTGGCCTTACTTCCCTTCAAGACCAAGTGAATAAGGAAATCCCTACCATTCATGCCAAAATGGACTACATTTGGGAACAACTAGGTAGCTAAATTTTTGAATTCAATTCCACTCTCCAACCATTCATGAACAAATTCTAGGGTCCTTCATCCTCCGACCCACTTCTATATCCTGAATATGTTGACTCCAACTGGCCTTTTCACTCTCATTCCAACTCCCTACCTCGTGATCCCCATCTTCCCAAATTTTAGGTGACAAATTTGATGGCTTGGATCCAATAGCCTGGGTCACTCAAATGGAACAATATTTCTCCCTGCATGACATTACTGATGAGTTGACCAAGCTTCATTGTAGAATTCTCTATTTGGATCTCGAACAATCGCAATGGTGGAAATGGTGTAGAAATTCATGTCAAGGGTATGTTTCTTGGTCACAGTTTGTTGTTGAGTTGTATGAATGCTTTGACATGGACACCCACCATTTAGGATGTCTGGCCAAGTTGAAACAGTTTGGAATAGTGGAAGATTTTATTGCTTACTTTGAGCACTTGGCTTTCCGAACAAAGGGCATGACAAATGATTTTTTTAGGGAATGTTTTAGTGGCCTCAAGGATGAAATCTGATCTCAGGTCATAATGGTTCACCCCCATACTTGGTTGGAAGCAACTAAACGTGCCAAGGAGGAACAACGGGTCATTTTGGCCCAGAGCAGAAAACCCGCTTTTTTTCCTTGCCCTAAACCCACCACCCCTACCCCTCAATCCACTCCTCTCAAGATCCAAAAATTAACATAAGAAGAAACGGTTGAATGCTAACTCAAGGGTCTCTACTATAATTGTGATGACAAACACTTTCCAGGGCACAAGTGTAAAGAACATAAACTCTTTATGGCCATTTCAAAGGATGTTTTTGATGAAGATGTTAAGGTCTCTCCTAAATTCTAGTTATCCCAAACATATAATCTTTCCATGCCCGTTGATCCTCCCAAAGTTGAACCATTGATTTCGCTAAATGCTTTCATTGGATTTTCTACTCCCCATACCCTCAAATTAATTGGTTACATTAAGCACCGAAAATTCATCATCCTAGTTGACAATGGAAACCCTCATAATTTCATTCATCACCGCCTTACTCAAGAGGTCAATTTATATATCCATGTTGTCAACAATTTTCAAATCATGATTGCCAATTATGGTTCCAAGAAATGTGGGGGGCGTTGTGAAAATGTGTGCCGACAAATTGGTCAGTATAACCTAAAATATCACATGTTTTCTATTGACATGGGTGGTTGTGACATTGTTCTTGGTGTTGAATGGTTACACACTATTGGCCCCATAACCATGGATTTTAAGGATTTAACCATACAATTCCAACAGGAAGGACAATAATATAAATTCCAAGGCATTACAGCCAAGTCCCCAGATATCATCAGTTCCCACCACATGTAAAAGTTACTCAAAAAGGTCATTATGGCATCATTACCCAACTCCATTCCATTCAAGTAGTTGAGACACCCTCGATACACCCTGCCTTCAAGATATAATTTCTTGCCATCCCACTATTTTCCAAACACCCTAGGGATTCCCCCCCTCCCGTGGATGTTGGGTATGTGTTATATTCTTTGCACGAGTAGTAGTGTTTGAGCGCCTGCATCAGGCGCGCAGGGGGGTTAGAGGGGTGCAGGGGGGC
>JZKD02S1912542.1:326099-338305 GCA_000966675.3 Picea glauca
GTTTGGGTTTCCAGGTGAAAAATCTCTGTGTAATGTTTGTATTTGCCATTGTATCTTTTCTGTTCTTTTCTGAATATTAGTTTGTAGTAGATATTGTACAAGGTTAGAATTTACAGTGGAGACCATGATCATTCCATTCCTTTAACCTTAGGCAGTCTTCCTCCCAATGTTCGCCCTTATCATCGTCCCTTTGCTCAAAAAAATGAAATTGAGAAAAATGTCCAAGAATTGTTAGAAGCAGGTGTTATACGTCCCAGTACTAGCCCCTATTCTTCCCATGTTGTCATGGTCCTCAAGAAGAAAGGAACTTTGTGCATATGTCCTAATTTTTGTGCCCTTAACAAACTTACCATCAAGGACAAATTTCCCATTCACACCATATATGACCTTCTGGATGAACTCAGTGGGGCTCAATAATTTACCAAACTTGATCTTCGTTCGAGCTACCACCAAATACGTATGAAAGAGGACGACATCCCCAAGATGAAATTTCCCACTCATGAGGGCCACTATGAGTTCTTTCTTATTCCCTTTGGTCTCTGTAATCCCCCCTCCACTTTTTAAAGTCTTATGAATCATGTCTTTCGTCCTTTCCTCCATCATTTTGTGTTAGTTTTATTTGATGATATTCTCATCTGTAATAAAACGTGGCCATCCCATCTCTCCCATGTAGATCAAGTTATACATCTCCTCTCCAAGCACCAACTTGTCCTCAAACAATCTAAATGTGCTTTTGGTGCCTCTAAAGTTGATTACATGGGTCATATTGTTGGCAAGGATGGTGTAAGGGTGGATCCCAAGAAAATTAAAGCTATGCAGAATTAGCATCGCCCTAAAACTCTTAAAATTCTACGTGGTTTCCTAGGTTTAATGGGCTGTTATCACAGTTTTGTTTAAAATTATGGAAAAATTGTGGCTCCTCTACCAGCTCTCCTTAAAAAGAATTCTTTCAGTTGGACTCCAGCAACTGACCAATCCTTGCAAGCCTTGAAAGAACCTATGTGCACTACTCTTGTACTGGCCCTACCTAACTTCACCAAGACCTTTGTTTTGGAATGTGATGCATCAGGGAGAGGAATTGGGGTAGTCCTCGTGCAATATGGATGACCTTTGGGTTTCACCAGCAAATAGTTGTCAAACTGACATTTGGCCCAATTAATTTATGAAAAGGAAACGTTGGCTATTTTTCATGCAATGGATCTCTGACACCCTTATCTATTGGGACAACACTTCCAAATTAAGACGGACCACAAAAGCCTCAAGTACTTCTTGGAACAATGAATTTCATCCTCTAAGCAACAAAAATGGGTGACCAAGATATTTGGATATGATTATGAGATTGTTTATAAGAAGAGCAAAGAAAATGTGGTGAATGATGCACTTTTTAGAAATATGAAGATGAAGGGTCCCTCTTTTCCCTCTCATTCATTGTTGTTGGTTGGCTTCAGGTTGTTCGACAGGAATGGTTGCAAGACCCCAAAATTTCCAGCCTAATCCAAAAACTTTAACATAATCCTCGAGCTGCTCCAGGCTACCCTTGGCACAATGACGAGTTTCTCTATAAAGGTCTCTTTTATTTAAGCAAACAGTCGGCACTTAAATCCAAGGTGCTCTCTAAGTTTCATGCTTCACCTAAAGCAGGACATTCAGGTATTACCAAAATGTATGAACAGGTCAAACGATCTTTCTTTTGGGACGATATGAAACAGGACATATGCACCTTTGTGGTTGAATGTGATACATATCAATGCAATAAGGGTGAGACTGTCAAACCTCTTGGTACACTCTAACCAATTTTGATTCCACCTACTATTTGGATGGATATTTATATGGATTTCATTGTTGTCTTACCTAAATCAGGGAATAAGTCATTCATCATGATGGTAGTGGATCGTCTTTCCAAATATGCTCATTTATGTTCTCTTCAACACCCATTCACAGCATCCACAGTGACTCAATTTTTTATGGATAATATCTTCAAACTCCATGGAATGCCTCATTCTATTTCTTTTGACCGTGATCCCACTTTTACCAACAATTTATGGCAAGAATTATTCAAGCTCCAAGGAACTCAATTACATCTCAGCACAACCTATCATCCCCATACTGATGTCCAAACAGAAGCAGTGAATAAGTGTTTGGAAACATATTTGAGGTGTTTTTCATCTGACAAACAACATCAATGGGTTCAGTGGTTACCCCTAGTTGAATGGTGATACAACACCTCTTACCACACTGTCACTCGCATGACTCCTTTTGAAGAAGTCTACAAACAGAAGCCACCATCGGTTCTCCCATACATATTGGGTGTCTCCAAGTTTTAGGAGGTTGACCACAATCTTACAGTCTGCATGACCATTCTTCGTACTCTCAAAGAAAATTTGGTAATGGATCAAAAATGCATGAAGCAACAGGAACAGCAGGTTCATTTTGAACGTCAGTTTACTTAATGGGACCAGGTATTTATCCATATCCAAACATACAAGCAGACTTCAGTCAAAACCCAACAATGTCAAAAACTTGCACCAAAATTTATGGTCCTTATACTATTCTAAAACGTGTGGGTTCAGTGGCCTATCAATTATATTTTCCCATTCACTCCAAGATACATCTTATTTTTCATGTCTCATGCCCGAAGAAAGTGATTGGCACCAAATTCCACACCCATACCAGCCTACCAGAGTTGGATGAAGAAGGTTTTATTTGGTTGTAGCCACAAGCTGTCTTGGACCAGCGAGAGCATCGCCTCCATCAGTGCACCATTAAGGAATTTTTGGTTCATTAGAAGGATACTCCACTAGAAGATTCCACTTGGGAACCGGCTACCATTTTGCAACAGTTTCCTCATCTTAATCCTTGATGACAAGGCTCTTTTTCAAGGGGGAGGGCATGTTAGGGACCGAACCCCTTGCGTAGAAAGAATAATATGTTTTCCATGTAATAAAGGTCGACATTAGTTAATAAGGCCTAAATATATTTCCATGTAATAAAGTTTGACATTAGTTAGTAATGTCTATTTAATAATTGTGAACAAGTCAATGTAAGAATACCTAATAGAAGCTTTCGCTTCTAGAAAGATTTTCCTCTAGAATGTTCTTTAGAAGATAGAATTAGTATAAATAAGAGTAGGAGGCATGAGAAATTTTGTCTTGAGAATTATTGTAATTATAGAGCTCTGCTTTGTTGAAGGTTTCCCCATCGAAGAGGCAAGTGAACATTGTTTTCTTTGAATAAAGGTATTATTTCTAGTATTACTCTTCTCAATATTTTGTTGTTCCATTGATATCTATTGAATATTCATGTTTATACATATTATATTACATGTAGTACTTTACAATCCAATCGTT
Source organism: Picea glauca (assembly GCA_000966675.3). Classification (NCBI taxonomy): domain Eukaryota; kingdom Viridiplantae; phylum Streptophyta; class Pinopsida; order Pinales; family Pinaceae; genus Picea; species Picea glauca. Next base: position 329,447 of record JZKD02S1912542.1, read on the forward strand.
AACTTTTTGTGAAAATTACTATACACGTTCTCTAAAATTAATATATGAAAAATTAACATGTATAGAAGAAGTAGGTATTATAATATGAGCTATTGGTGATATATACAAAGGTATATTTTTTCTATACATGATTTTAGAAAGAAAAAAAATGATAATGTAAAAATAACAAAAAAAAAACATGGATTTATTCTTTAACATGCCATGCACATGGGGTTAAATTTTTAGACAAAACAATTGGGTAAATAATTAAATTACTAGAACATAATTGTTCATATCAACATTTCTCTCCATACTAGACACAGTGAATATTTGACATATATGACTTTTATTAAATGAATTAAATTCAACATTCATGATCAATTATTAGATGTGTATTTCCATGTATAAGGTTTTGTTTTAAGACACCATGGTCAAATTTTAAAGAGATATAGTATCCCAACCAATTAATTCCAAAAAAACTCCCCAAATCTCTAATTTTGTCAAATTTGTTTTCCAAAATAATAAAGGCAATAGTTTTATGTTGGCTTTCAAAAACCTTGCAATGTGAGAAAAAAAGAATTATTGAGCTGCCACTAAGGCATGCATCTAGTGTTCAATGTCAACATGATTAAGCTTTACAATCCACCTCTACTCGAACCATAGCACCACATTCCAACCATGGTTGACACCACCATTGATTGACAAGACAAGAATACTTGGAATGTCATCGTACACTATTCACACCAAGATAACTTATACATAAAAGAGAAGTGAGGACATGATTTCCTCGATATTATCAAAATTTGACAATGGGGTTTATTTCTCACCAATGATAGTTGGCATGTGTTAGTCTATGGAGCACCTTGTGAGTCCATATCAAAGCAAAGCAACATGGGAATTTGACATCCAATGACACCATACTTGTGATGATAAACATCAATGAGGTTACAACAATACTTGTGTTATGGTGTTGTGTGAGTGCTTGTGTTTGAAATCGTAGTCTCCTTCATAAATATGCACACTCTTCATAGCCTTGAATTTCCCAAGAGTTTATTGTTGTTCCTATGCCAAAATGTCATTTCATATTGTTGCTTAGTCATGGAGTGGATTTTCACTTTCCATGTTTTCTAGTTTGAGGCTCTCTAGCATTTGAAGGTAGTTTGTTTTGAAATTGGGAGGAAAACCTTCATCAAAGGGGATTTTACTTTCTTCGTGATGTATCAATATTTTTTCTTTTCCCATTTATAGTGTGGGGATTTTGATCTAAAATGAAGTTTTTGTTTCTTATAGTCCAAAATATATAAAACATAATGTTTATCATCAAATTCTTGACTAGGTTGGCAGGTACAAGGGGGGTCATCTTTGACCCCCAAAAGAAAAAATGAAATTGAGTTTACACGGGGGATAGGAATTGCAACCAATAATGACATAGAAGCTCTAGTAGTATACAAGGTGGTAGTCCATAAACCTGCATAACTTCCTTATGCTCCTAAACCTATCCTATCCATTCATAAACTTTTTCCTAGGCCTAAATTTTATTTATTTTCTTTACACTTTATTTTTATTTTTTATTTTGGTTTGATTACCTTTGCTTGAAATTATTTTTATTTGCTTCTTATAAAGTATGTTTAGAGATCGTTAGCATGGGTTAAGATGTGTCACATCAGAAATAGTTTGTTTCACATTTTCAATTAAAGGTATTTTCCCAAGCTCTAAGGCATAAACAAGGTCCACTGCAAGAAAGACGTTGTTCTTGTAGCACACAAAAAACAACATTACTAAAGGTGCATTCAAGATCCGGAGATCGTGATAGCACATCTAAAATCATGCAGGATTATATTAAATGGTTGTTTCCTATTATCATTCCATATGTCGTGTTATCTTATTGAAAGGTGATCATATTATCATTAACAAGGCATGAGATAAATCTATTTGTACCTCCACTGAATTCAATTGTCGGATTATGATCTAACCCATTCATATCTTCATTTGGGAAAATTCAAATATTTTATGTTATGATGTTAAATGGCATATGAGAGCGATAGCATAATTCTACTGTGTTAATCGTTTATGCAGGTTTTCTCCTAATCTCATTTTCAATAAGTGAAACCCTAGTTTTCATAGAAGAAAAAAAGAGTTTGTGTTCGAGAGTATGTCGCCCAGCAAGGTCGACTTCTTCATGTAGAACCGAAGGGAATTGAGCTATTGCAAGCTTGTCCAAAAATCAGGCAGAAAATTGTCCGAGGAGAATGGTATAGGTTTTGTTGCACTTTTTAGGGGCACCATACAGAAATTTCCATGTTATTCGCTAAGAACTTTGATGGGTTTCAAACCCAGGTGGGAGATATCATCATTCATGTCACAAAAAAATCCATTGTTGTAGCCTGTGGTTTACCTATAAGAGGTGAACGATGGTTTAAGAAGAGCAAACTCCATAGTGACCTGTGAAACCAGTTCCTAGTTGTAGAACACCATAATCCAGATTGGAGTCAAGGAATCACGAATAAATGGCTAAAGGAGGAGTGGTAGAACACCTTACTAGTGGTCCAGAAATACATAACAATCAAAGGTAGGTTTTATATCATTCATTGTTATCATATGTGTTTTCTCGTGCATTTGAATGGAGACAAATAAATGAATTTTCCATATTATCTCCTAAAAAGTTTAACAAAAATGGAAACAAGAATACAAGGCCATCCCAAAAATGCTCAACGTAGTTTGTTTCATCAAGGGTTTATTAAAATTATGGTTCTGCAAGTATTAAATGAATTATAAGGCTCTTAGGAGAAATTGTTATCTTCATTGGGGTTTGAAGAACATGAATTTGTGGAATATGAAAGATTTTATACAACAAGGATGACTAGACAAATAGCACAAGAACTTCAGTCATCTCTTCAACAAATGGAAGCTCGACATGTATAAGAGACCACTGACATACAAGCTAAGAAATCTTCAAAAGTAAAACAGATCATGAATAATAAGGGAAAACAACAAATAAATCAGCCTTATAGATAATAAAAAAATCATGCCTATAAATAAATTTAGGTTGAATGTTAAAGATTTGTTTAATCCTTCTCTAAAGAAGGACAAACTCATCATCATTGATGATGAGACTCCTTAAAAGATCATAGAAATTACCAGAAGAAACACAAACATTGAACCCATTTCTAAGAAAAAATAAATCTAAGTATTTTGAGTAAAGTATAAGCTTCATCAATATAATTTGCGCTACAAGAAAATTTTGGAAATGATTGTTTTAGAGGGTAAACTCGGGCACAATTTACGAGCAAATGGTGATGCATTTTGAAAATCCGTAAAAAACCCACTTGTAGAATGATCTCATTTAAGTGATGCATGGTGCGTTTCCCGAAATTATGAACCATCTAGAAGATGCGGGTGGATTTTTTAAACTAATTTTTCCAAAAATTTTCATCTCCCAAAAAAATCATACAGGTGGCATAATATATCATTCTAAATTTTATGAAAAAGAATTAGCCAATAGAAGATCATCTCTGGGGCTCCAAGAAACAACAAAATTTATCATTTCAAGGATAAAAATCAGCATTCAAAGGATCGTTTCCATACTTTCAAGCATCAAGAGATTTTGTTAGTTGGAAAAAAGAGCATATGGTAGCAAGAAGGTCTGGGACTTGTTGAAGAGATCAAGTAGTTCCAAATTTCAAGGAGGAGAATCACCAGTTAAAAAATTTGTTCTAGATCTTCAGGATCGATTCAGCAACTCGAAATCTCTTGCAATAATTTGAAATCATTTTCTAATTTTTAGATTTTTGTTAAAAAATAGTTTTGAAACAGCTAGTTTGTATGAGATTTTTTCTATAAATGTAAGCAAGAGATTTCTTTTGTAAGGTCAGAGAGGGAATTTTTGGGGGGTTTTGAAGGAAATATATAGACCCGGATTGTAAAGTTGGAAGCATGCAACATTTTTTACACTCAATGATCAAACATTCTAATGGTTAGACCATTTTTTCCATGTCTTTTATTTCTATCTATCTAATTTGAACGCATTTGAGATTTTTTGCAAAGCATTGGTTTCAGCATGTTTCATTTTAGATTTCAATAAAGAATTTGTTTTTAAATCATCTTTTTAAGGAATTGCATTCAAGTAATTTTTTAATGTCTCTAAATATCATTTAGAACATGAAATTATTCTCTACAATTAAACAAATTGTTCACTTGTAGTTTCTTTTTCATCTGCTTTGTCTCTATTTATCTAATTTGTTAGAATGAATTCCTTTGACTAAGTATAATGTTGTTGGTAACTTGATTTAAATGGATGTACTCAAACCTTTTATCCTTCAACTTACCCTAATAACCTGATCCTTAAGCCCAACTTTAAACCAATCTTAACCTACAAAAACAATTGCATAACTAAGATATGTTAGGCATGCCCTCCCAGCAATCAAAGAGCATCTTCTAGCGCTAACACAAGGGATTACTTCTTTTAAAATATAAAGGGGTTTGAAAATCAATAGTGGTTGGGAATTTGACAATAATTGCAAGATCCCTATACCACAAAATCCTTCTCCACAACTTCAAACATTTCAAAGTTACATAAATAATCATAATGGTGACCCAAGACTTTGAGCAACTTAATTTTTTGCACGTCTTGTGAAGGAAAAATAAGCTCATGAATGAGAAAACCAACACAAAAGGGGCTAGTTTACAACATGGGATCTATAAGTCAAATGAGGGGATTATCAATCTACACCCCCCCTCTCCATGACATTCAAGCATATCATGGAAATCCCACTATCCATAAACACAGATTCATGCAACACCGAAGAGATGGTAAGTTATAGCACTTGAATCACCCTCCTCACTTCATACCCAAATCTCTTGCATGAGTTCTTAAGCTCTATATGATGTATATGGTTCTTGTGGCTTTATTGGAAATGGATATTAGATATGGCTCAATTCATTTTCCCCCGTCATAGACCTAAAATTCAACTCTAATAGAGAGGTGGGATGTTATATGTGTTTTAGTTGTGGTTAGATCTACTAGCCCACTGTTGGGAAGATCAGTGGCAATTGTGGCACATTTTCATTGTAGGAGCATTTATTGTGTCTTGTTTGATACTTGATGTGCAAAGGGGAGTGAAATGACATGAGTGGAGATGAAAGAATCATAGTGGAGTATTATGAATTCAACCATCCAATGCAACATATGAAAGAGGAATCTGAGAAACAAACCTAGGGAGAAAATCATGCCAAGGACATATGTGTAGCCGATACTATAAAACATCGTCTGGAAATTCCAGAGTGGGAGAATGAGGTTAGAGATTTCATAGTAATACACCATAGGAATCTCCTAGAGCTCACCACATAGTTCAGGTCTCTACAATAGTTGGTTATAAGAATAATGGCCCACCTAAACCTACCCTAGGAAGTTGTCTCGCTCCCCCTGCCTTGGATTGATTCAATATCCTTCAAGGGACCCTCCCTTTGCAACCTTTCTTCGGCCTCTGAGACTGTATGGAAATTGTATGGTCTCATAATTCAAAATTGATTGATTCCATAGGTGATGTCCACCCTAATATTACAAATTAGGTTGAAAAGCATCATATGGATGATGTAATTGAGCCTTAGGTGGGCATGCAAGTTGAATCCCATCAAGGGCATGAAACTCAATAAAAAAAAAATGAATTTAGCATGTTTTGTCACATTATGTTTTTAACTTTTTCAATATGTAAGTAAATATACATGTCAATCCTTTAAAGGATGGAATTGGGAAGGTGCACCTTGTAGGAAATTGGTTATTAAGCTTTTTGTTTAATATAAAATCTACTCGTTACTGTCGAAAAAAAACCATATACTTAATTTTTCCTAGACATGGTAGCACACAAATTCACAAGGATTTATATTTTCCATAGTTTAGGTTTGTTATTGTACTATCTAAATCAACAATATCTTGAAGAATAATACTAAAAAAAAAAATTGTCCATAATCAACTCCAAAAGAAGTGATCAAAATATCATATGTTATCCCACGCACAGGGCACATTTACGGATCTTTTGATTCTATCTCCTAATTTCTCCTATGACTATCACCTTGTGATTAAGTAATTTTAGCGACACGTCCATGGAGAAAATCACGCCAAGGACATATGTTCATTTGATAGTGCAAACCAAATTCTAGAAATTTGGGAGTGAGAGAATGAAGTTAGATCTTTCATGGTAATACATCATAGGAAGCACCTAGATTTGGCCACGCAACTGAGGTCTCTACTATTATTGGTTGGAAGAACCAGATCCCACCAAAACATTCCCTAAGAATTTTTCTTGAGCCTGCATCCCCCACCCCCCTTGGGTTGATTCAAGCTCCTCCAAAGAACCCTCCCCTTGCAACCTTTATTTGACCTTTGATGAGTGTATGGGCATACTGCACTCTCACAGTTTGGAATTGGGGGATGGAAAAATTTAATCCCTCGGTGCTACAAACAAGGTCAAGAATCACCCTAACGATGATGGAATTGAGCCTCAAGTGGACATGGAAGTCTAAGCACGTTAAGCGCATGAAGCTCAGTAATTTATTTTCTGAATTTAGCATGTTTTGATGCATTGTCATTTTTACTTTTGCAATATGTAATTCAATATACCTTCCAATCCTTTAAAGGATAGAACTGGGAAGGCACACCTTGTATTTTATTGGTTGTTAAGTTTTTTGTTTTGGATATTTGGCCAAGGCCAATCCTAAAAAAAATGTATTATAATGTTGTCTAGTGCAACACGATGTTTTCTAATATAAAATATACTAATTACTATGGGAAAATAAAATGAAATCCTTGAATTTTCCTAGACATGTTAGCACAAAGATTCGTCGAGGATTTCTATCTTCCATTGTTCATGTTTGTTATTATACTATCTAAATCAACAATATCTAACAGAATGGTACAAAAAATTATGGGTTTCTATAAGAAACTCCAAAAGATGTGATCAAACCATCCTAAGCTATTCCACTCACTAGGCACGTGATGGATCTCACTAATTATATATCTTAATTTCTCTTATGACTAGCACCTTGTGATTGAGGAATTTGATTAGCACATCCAAGGAAAAAATTAATCTGGGGGAAAAATTGCAATTGAGACTATGAATCATGTTCTAGAAATTTGAGAGTGGGAGATTGAGTTTAGATATTTCCTGGTGTTACACCATAGGAATCACTTAGAGTTATTCACGTTGTTGAAGTATTTGTAATTGTTGGTTGGAACAATTGTTAATTCAAGCACCTTCCCTCTATGTCCTTTCTTCAGTGTCTGAGGAGTGTATGTGAATATACACTCTCAAATTTTGAAAATGATGGAAGGCACAAGTGAAGTTGACCATGTTGCTACAAATGGCATCAAGAAGTTCCCTATGGATGATGGAATTGAACCTCGGGTGGACATGCAAGTTGAATCCCATTAAGGGAATGAAACTTAGTAATTTGTTTTTTCAAATGTATCATGTTTTGTCAAATTAGTTTTTTACTTTTTCAATATATAAGTCAGTGTATGTGCCAAGCCTTTAAAGGTTGGAACTAGGAAGGCACACCTTATAAGCAATTGGTTGTTATGTTGGAGATATTACACACTCACCTAGTATTTGTTTTCCTAGGTTGACTAGTCTATGTTGAGGGAACTCTTGGTTAGAAATATTATCCCCTAGATGAGGGTGCCACATCCTCTTCATTCTTGATTCAGTTACACCTCGGTTAGACTAGTGAAGTGGAGTCTTTCATGGTAACCTCGGTATTATCACCAAGTGTTGCATGCATACCTCGGTATCATCACCAAGTGTTTCATGCATACCTCGGTATCATCACCATGAGGGCACAATTACCTTGGAATCATCACCAAGAAGGTGCCACACATGTGCATGCATGATTCTCTCCTCACTACACTAGTGATTAGTCAGTTAATTGATGAACGCATGGCCAATTAACTAGGACTAGGTGGAAATTCACTCCATAGTCTGTTTGTGAGTGTCTAGATCTCTCTAGATCACTACTATGGCGAATTAGTTTGCTTGTGTAGAGTATATCATGTGTATTTTTACCATAACGCATTCAGTTAATACAATTCTTTCATTCTACTCTCTTCTCTTCTCTCTCGCAAGATTTGTGTGTTCATTTTTTACTAGCTAGGTTTACTGTGAAAACTTAACATGGTATCAGAGCCTTGATTGCTAGGAGAAAGTGCATAAGTATTTCTATTTGCAGGTATAGGAGGAAGATGCAGCCAGAAAAGATGGATTACTCACCAGCAATACTTCTCACGCCTCATAAATACTTTGAGTGGAAGCTAAAAATTTTGCATCAACTCAAATGTAGAGGCTTGTACCAGATTACCATGGCTACAAAGGTGGAGCCAACTTCTGCTATTGAGAAGAATAGGTATCTCAATTGGATGGATGAGGTTGTTATCCACATTTTTGGTCATCGGGATGATGTCATGACAGTGTCATGATAATAGGAAATCAAACTCTTTATTAAGGACATCTTCATGAGGAAGGTTACACTTGTCAGTTTCCAGAAAGCATAGTTTAAAAGATAGTTCGCAGGCTGCATATATACTCACCTGCGGGAATCCTTAATTCCCGCAGGCTGCCTTCAGCTTGACTGTGAACTTCTCGCATTGTACTTGAAGCCAGGGTGAGGACATGTTTTTAAAGAAGGAAAATGGATGAGTTCTCGATCCTTCTAGAAAGAATCTTCTAGAAGGATGAGTTGGCTTTCGAATGGTTGGCAAAATACTGACTTTCCAAATATCTTGGGATCATTCTCTATCCAAGTAACTAAGTTATCCTCTACTATATATTGAGGAGATTGCTCATGGAAAGGGTTAACAAGAACAAGAACAAACAAGAAAGATTAGAAGCA
>JZKD02S1912542.1:343877-410144 GCA_000966675.3 Picea glauca
ACTTCCACTAATAACACATAACTACATTCTCATTGGGTACCTCCCTAGGTACCCCATATTACCTCCCTAGGTATACCACAGCTGGGAAGTTCACTAAATGGATGTGAAGAATGTATTTCTTCACGGGGATTGTAACATCCCCATTATAATCCCTAATATAATTGATGCTTAATGTAGATAAAATATGTGGCTACAACCAAGTGATGTAATATGTGAATTGTATTTCTATGTTTTAATAATAAAATGTGATGTCAACTGCTAAGGGGACATGGACATATATGGGGGATGAATTAATCCACAAAAGAGGGGAGGGTCTAAAATAATGTCCAAAAGGGGGGTCCAAGGAGGGATTACCCATGTATATTAACTCAACCCATTTTCCTAAATTTGTTATTGATATATGAACTTTCTAATTTATAATTGAGTGCTCCCAAAGCCAATCATTGAATACATGTAAGAGGGTGGGTGTGAGTAATCACATCCCATAGTTATTGGGAACATGGGGGTTGAGTACAATCATATTGGGGAAGTGTGTGAGTCAAGAAAGAAAGCCAAAGGGAGAAATTTGTATGGGTTGGGACAACATTTTTTACACATTGATTTTGTGTGCATGAGGAGCAAGTGGAGATCAAAAAAAGAGCTTGGAGTTGGTGTAGCCATGGAGGGTGAAATCTAGAGCAAGATGGAGTGTATTGGAGTTAAACACTGAAGAGCCATGTTTCCAGGCCTGAAGAGTGAACTCTTGTGTGAATTTCACTGAAACGACAAGAGTTTGTTGTTGTTTGCTGGTAGTTTTCCCTAGTAGCAAGTTCCCTTGAGTTCTCAGTTGAGATATTCCTAGATACATGTTCCAAAGATACCATGATAAATGAATGGGATGCCCGAGGGATTGAGATCAATGAAAGGATACATTCATTGGGTTGGGCAGGTCAAGAGGAAGAGATTTGGTGGAAAATCGGGATAGTTGTAGGAAGATATCAATGGGTTGTGAGTTTTATGAGCTAAGAGTGGACTATGAGAGATCACCTTCTTTTGTGGATTACTAGCCTCAGCTCGAGGATGATTTGTTGTTGATATTTGGAATAGCAATTATATGGTTTGGTGGAACATCTATCCCAAGTAGTTGGTTGCGCAACTATTTTGAAAAGATAAGTGTTTGATCTATTTTTGTCTTGTATTTATGAGTTAAATTGATGTGCATGAACTCTGTGTATTTGAGAATGATTTATATGTTACTACAATGAAGTTTATTAGCTAAATTTATGTTTATTTTAGTATGGTGTAGATGCATCAATTTGTGGCAGCAAATAGTAGTTAAATATGTTTTTAATTTGTAGTTGAAAGCTACATGAAACCAGTTAGTTGTAAAAGAATTAAATTAATTAGCATAAATTTCGTTTTTATGAATATTTTGCACCATAAGGTCCCTCGGTTGGTCTGGGGGACATTACATTATGATATCATAGTGCCTGGTTCAAATATCGGGCATGTATGGGCTCGAACCCATGTGAATTTGAGAAAAAATCGTTATTGCAGACTTGTCTGTGACGAATTTGGGGAAAATAGAGGGAAATTTGAGTGAAATCCCCAAATTTGTGAGTAAAATTCGAGTTTGAGTGACTTAGATTTGTTTAATAAATTTAATGGAGTAAATATGCAAAGTTACGGGTACGAATTCAACTTGGAATGTTTGAAATTCGAATTTTAATGGTTGTTGTAGAGTTGCAGGCAGTTAGTGAATCGACCGTCAAGATCTCTTTTGATCTCAAGATCGACGGAAAAGATTCATCATGATAAATTTAAAAAATTCGTAATGTTTCGGCCATTTTGAAGGTTGAGCAAATCAACGACCGAGATTCAATTTCAGTGGTTGAAAGTTGAAGGAAATCGATAGTCCAAATTCACCTGGATTGTGCTCAAAATTTTCTAAGTGTTGGATTTCATCGACGACTGATGGTCAGATCGATAAGATTTTTGGACGGTTTGAATTTCGTTAGTTGAACTCACCGATGGTCAACAGTCAAATTGACAAGTTTGGCGAAGACTTGAGTTTGACCAAAAGAAGTCTTTGATCATCGATGGTTGATGGACAGGGATCGACAAATTTTGGCCAAATTTTCTAAGTGTCAAAGTTCACCAATGAAATGTGTCAATGGTCGATGGTCGGGGATCAGCAGGGTTTAAAGAAATTTTCACGCGTCTAGAGAGGATCGTCGATTTTCGATGGCCAATGGTTTGGGATCGGTAGAATCCGGCGAAGGTTTCATGCGTCCAAAGAGACTGTTGATCGTTGATGATTGAAGAATCGGGGATCAGTGGATTGAGACAAGAGTTTTCATTTGTCCAATAGAAGTGGACGGTCATCGATGAAGGAAAAGAGGACGATGACATCATCATCCATGTGTCATTCCACGTCAGAAGTTTCCACATTAGCCTAGAAGTGGTCGATGGGCGATAGTCAGGTTAGTTGATTTGGGGAAGTGTTTTTGAAAATCATCGGCGATCGGCGATCGGCGATGGGTCGATGGTTGGGCGTCGACCGAATTGATGAGCCAATGAATATCACCGACGATCGACAGTTGAATCAACGAATTTAGATTTGTGTGCAAATCAATTGTCGGGGAGTTGGGTCGATGGTCGACGGTCGGGTCAGCAGTTTGGGGAAAGAGTTGTGTGTGCCAAAGGAGAACGCCAGTTGTCGATGGTTAATGGAGCGTCGATCAAAGGCTCATATTTGACACGATTGGAGATCAACGGCTTATATTTAATGGGTTGTTAACACAAAAAAACAGTCAATTTTATATGAAATTTTCTTAACTTTTCATATTTTTAAGTGTCATCAACTTGCGGAGCTTTTTTGAGGACCTAAACGACATTTTTATCCAATAAAAACCCATGATATTAGAGTGTATCAAAGTACACCATGTCTCTGCAACTTGAATAAAATAACTCAAAGAGATCTATCCAATGAGATCAACAGTTCGTAAAACGGAGCTCGTATGAGAAAGTTACAGCGAAAACAATAAGGGTAAAATTTTGGCACCAAATTTACTTCTGGAGAGCATAAATCCATTCTCATAAGTTTGTTTGGGTCACAGGAGCAATCGATAGAAATATTATGACCCATAGAATCCGGCGATGGAGTCAGATTTAGGTTATGGGTACCTAAAAATGTGCAGGAAGAGAAATAGGGTACATGTAGCATGCAAGGATAAATTGGGTAAAGCGGCCTAAACTTCTCCAGGATCATAACTTTCAGCGCAGAGCTCGGATTTGAGAAAACCAACAGTCATTGGAAATGTATTAAAGATTAGAAGACATTTTTCCACCCAGAATTTTGAATTTGGGCAATAAAAAATCTCAAAAATTAATAAAGAGATTTTTGTAGCAATAAAAGAGTAGAAATTGCAGCATGTAAATGTTTTAACTTTTTGCTCAGAACTCAGATTGAAGCATGAATACATCCATTGGAAAGATATTTTAGAGAGGAATGATTCTAAGGAATCAAAATTTGAAATTTATTCAATGTTTTCTTTTTAAATTAGCAAATAAATAACTTGTATTATAATGGATGAAATGTTTTATGCCATGCATGTTGTAACAGTAATTATTACATGCACATTTCTTGCAGAATTAGAGGTTCAGGAGGACAAATTTGGTTCTTATATGAAGCTTGGAGTTATAGAAGATGATCATGGATATTACATCCATGAGAAAGAGATCATAGTTTTGCATGTCATTCCCTCGGGAATCCTGAGACAAATTCAAATGGTAGAAGAGATGGGTAGGAGCCTGCCACTATGAGAAGTCTGCATAGGGAAGTGCAGAGCTATAGAGTTGATAATGAAAGAATCATGAAGGCTCATGAAGAGATACTTCAGAGCTTAAATATGTTGCATAAGAAATTCAACAAGGACTCTTGCACTAATCAAGCAGCTAGTGCTAGACAAGTGTCTACATCTAGATCCCATAGAAAAATGGGTGATCATGGAAATGATAGGTAATCAAGAAGCATGAGAAGGTGCCATCATTCTCCAAAGTAGTCCACCAGAATAAATCATGCAAGTTTAGAGCCAAGGAGCAGTCGAAGTGTGTCTCATGTCAGAAGGTAAGGGAGAAGGCCTGAGGCAGACATCTTGTTAGGTGAACTCTGGAAGATCAAGCCACCAACTTTCAATAGTGAGCACAAGAAAGGAAAAGAGGTCAAGGCCAAGCTATTGGAAATGAAGAAATATTTCCAACTACATGATTACCCCTCCTGGGTAGAAGCAAGAATTTCCACCTACCACTTGCAAGGAAAGGCAACCATGTGGTGGGATCAGCTTAAGCAAGCCAAGAACCTTGATGAGAAGAGAAACTCATGGAGGCAATTCAAAGGATACTTCCAAGAGAAATATTTGTTCGAACATTATTATGAAAGGAAGATGAAAGAGTGCTTTGAACTCAAGTTGAGAACCATGACAATGGACGAATATGAAAAGAGGTTCTTTGAATTGTTGAAGTATGTTGACTTCATCAAAGATGAGAAGGTCAAAATCCAAAGGTTTCTAAGTGGATTACCCTCCTTCTATAGTGACAAGATTCAATATGATAACTCCAAAACTTTGGAGGAATTGATCAGGAGAACAAGGAATATTTATGAGAAAAGCAAAGGAAGACCAATTTTCCAAAAGGATTGGAATGACAAGATGAAAGGGAAAAAGGATCAAAGGAAAAAAGGTTTTAAGCCACCCTGTTTTCAGGAATAACTCCCAAGAAAATCAGCAAGGTCAAGTAGCCCAAAATGAGCAAAATAATGCATATTCATTTGGGAAAATGCCAAGGCAGTAGCCTGTACAAAGTTGGGGATGTGAGGGAAATCACTTATATAGGGATTGCCCTAACAAAGAAGAAAGAATGAGGACTATCCACAACATTTAAGAGGCTGAAATAGCGGAAGATATGGGAGGAAGCATGCTAAGGATTTATGCAACCTTGGACAACAAGCAAGTTGAATATCGATCCCCCATGATTAAAGTAGAAGGTAAGATTGATAACCAACCCACAGAAATTTTAATTGATTCTAGAGCTAGCCATAGTTACATAAATGCTAACAATTTTGAAAGATTTCACTTGCAAAGGAGTAAGCATAAGAAATCCTGGTTAGTTCAATTAGCCACAAGAACTAACAGAAAGATCAATGCGTTGGTTAAATATTTTCCGATAGACATGAATGGAATCAACACAAGGGTAGATGTAAACATCATACCAGGGGGTTCATATGATTGTCTAATCGGCATGGATTGGTTGGAAAAACACCATGTTTTCCTAGAATGTTATAACAAGACAATCACATGTCTTGATGAGGAAGGGAAGCAAGGAAAGATTTAGGGCATTCCGAGAGTTGTAGTTGTCAGAGAGATTTCAGCTATGCAGCTAAAGAAGAGTTTTAAGAAGGGATATCATATTTTTGCAGCCCATATGGAAGAGGAAGCCAAAGATAAAGTGGAAATCATTGAAAATCATCCTATATTGAAGGATTTCAAGGATGTTTTTAGAGAAATCCCAAAATTTCCACCAAAAAGAGAGATTGATTTCTCTATTGATTTGGTGCCAGGAGTTGACCCGATGTCCAAGACACCTTCCAGAATGGGCACACCAGAAATGAAAGAGTTGTAAATGTAGCTTGAAGAATTGTTAAAGAAGGTTTATATACACCCAAGTGTTTCACCTTGGAGAGCCCCTATGGTAATTGTAAAGAAGAAAGATAGAACCTTAAAATTGTGTATTGATTTCAGACAAGTGAATAAGGTCACCATAAAGAACAAGTATCTCTTGCCAAGAATTGATGATTTGTTTGATCAGCTGAAGGGTGCAAGAATATTTTCAAAGATTGAATTAAGATCAAGTTTATCATCGGATAAAGGAAGAAGACATCAACAAGACAACATTCAGGAAAAGATATGGGCATTATGAATTCACGGTAGTACCATTTGGACTATCAAATGCCCCAACATTTTTTATGTGCTTGATGAATGGAGTGTTCAGGGAGTACTTGGACAAGTTTGTAATTGTGTTCCTAGATGATATACTCATCTAATATAATTCATAAGAAAAATATGAGAAACATTTAAGAATGGTGTTGCAAGTTTTAAGAGAGCATAAATTATATGCTAAGCTAAGTAAGTGCATCTTTTATCAAAAGAAGATTCATTACTTGGGGCATATAATTTCAGCAGAAGGGATAGCAGTGGATCCTTTAAAGATAGAATCCATTAGAGGATGGCCAATGCCAAGAAATGTTATAGAGACCATATCATTCATGGGTTTGTTGGTTATTACCGAAGATTCATAAGAGGATTCTCAAATTTTACAAGTTCAATCACTTATTTGCAAAAGGGAGTGAAGTTTGAATGGACGTCCAAGTGTGAAGAGAGATTTCAACAACTAAACGAAATTTTAACAAGAGCAACAATATTGAATATTACATATCCAAATGAAGATTTTGTTGTGTGCACCAATGCATGCAAGGAAGGGCTCGGTGGAGTTCTCGGTCAAAATGATCTTGTGGTATGCTATGAGTTTAGAAAATTAAAAGAACATGAAAGAAATTATGCTACCCATGATCTAGAGTTAGCAGCAATTATACATGAATTAAAAATATGGAGACATTACCTTATGGGGAATAAATTCAAGCTAAGGACATACTATTGTGGTCGGAAACATTTGTTTGGATAGACAACATTAAATGTCAGACAAACTAGATGGTTGGAATTTCTGAGTGAATATGACTTTGAAATTAAGCATATAAAGGGGAAAGAAAATCAAGTGATTGATGCACTCAGTAGGAGGGCACATGAGAAGCATATTGTAGCCATTAGCATGTAAAGGACTGGTCTGAAAAATCAAATTATTGCAACAGCAAATTCAAATCAGCGGCATGTAAAAATAAAAGAAACAATAGAGCAAGGTAATTTCCAGCAGAAATTTAATTATTATGAGCTGAAAGAAGATGGGATTCTCATGTACAAAGGGAAAGTATATGTGTCAAATTCCAGTGAGCTGAAAAATGAAATTATGAAGGAAATGCATAATTTACCATATGTCGGGCTCCCAGGATATCAGAATACAATCGCAGTTGTAAGAAGCCAATACTTTTGGCTAGGAATGAAGAAAGAAGTGGATAATTACATAGCTAGATATCTAGAATGTCAAAAAGTGAAGACTGAGCATAGACATCGAGCAGGTTTTCTACCTCCATTGCCCATTCTGGAATGAAAGTGAAAAGTTTTCACAGTGGATTTTATTGCAAAGTTGCCCAGAAGAATGTAACAGCATGATTCCATCATGATAGTGGTGGATAAATTAACGAAGGCAACACATTTTATCCCGGTGAAGACAACACACAAGGRAGCAAATCTTTTAGAGAKATATATGAAAGAATTTGCTAAGCTACATGGAGTGCCTAAGGAAATAGTTTCAGATACAGATCCAAAGTTCACTTCCAATTTTTGGAAAAGTTTGTTCAAAGGCTTTGCAAAAAAATGTAAATCTTAGTAAAGCATATCACCCAAAGTCAGATGGGAAAACAGAGAAGACCAACATAATAATTGAGGACATTCTTAGAATGTATGTGATGGATCAACCATCCAAGTGGGAGGATTATATCCACTTAGTGGAATTTGCATACAATAATGGGTATCATGTCTCATTAAAAAGGAGTATGTTTGAAGCATTGTATGGCATAAAATGTAACACTCCAGTGAGTTGGAATAATCCAGCGGACAAAGTAGTTGTTGGGCCAGATTTGTTAAGGGAAATGGAAGAACAAATGGCAAAGATTAAGCAAAATTTAAAGGCTGCCCAGGATAGGCAGAAAAGTTATGCAGACAAGAATAGAGTGTTTAGATATTTTCAAGTGGGAGAACATGTGTTCTTAAAAGTGAAGGAGAAAAGAAGTTCACTAAGATTAGGAAGTTTCCCAAAGTTGGCAGCAATATATTGTGGACATTTTGAAACATTAAAAAATATAGGACCAGTTGCATACATGCTAGAATTGTCTGACGATGAGAGTGCATAATGTATCTCATGTGTCATTATTAAAGAAATATGTATGACCCTAACCACATAATTGATTGGAATGTGATCTAGGTGGAGCACAAAGGAGATTTCTGGGTGGAACCAGTACACATCCTAGACTGGAAATTCAAAGTGCTCAGGAACAAGACCAGAGAACTAGTAAAGGTTCAATGGACCTGCTATGATCCTGAAGATGCTACATGAGAACATAAAGAAAACATGTGGGAAGAATACCCACAAATTTTTGACAATTTTGAAGAAAATAGAATGCAAGAGTCCATTTGGAACCACATCTCAGAGTCCTAGCCAACTACGTTGGGGACCTTAATAAAATAATGGTTCATTCCTTGGATTATCCCTGATAAATAGAAGGTACATCCCTTAGGTTATCCCTAATAAATGAATGGTGCATTCCTTGGGCCGGCGAGTTGAGAGGAACATGAGATTATGGTTGGAGCTGTTGTTGGAGTTGTTAAATTGCAGAATTTTTATTTCTAAGTATTGAGATGTAAATTTGCATATATGTATATCGACATAGTGTGCCATGAGGATGGTGCACACTTGTAGGGGAGGGGGAATGTAGCATCCCCGTTATAATCCTCATTCTAAATGATGCTTAATGTAGATATAATATGTGGCTACGACCAAGTGATGTAATATGTGAATTGTATTTCTATGTTTTAATAATAAAATGTGGTGTCAGTTGCTAAGGGGACATGGAAAGAGATGGGGGTTGAATTAATCCACATGAGAGGGGAGGGTCTAGGATAATGGCCAAGAAGGGGGTCCAAAGGGGAATTACCCATGTATATTAATTCAACCCACTTTCCTAAATTTGTTATTGATATATGAACCTTCTAATTTTTGATTGAGTGTTCCCAAAGCCAATCATTGAATACATGTAAGAGGGTGGGTGTGAGTAGTCACATCCCATAGTTATTGGGCACATGGGGGTTGAGTACAATCATCTTGGGGAAGTGTGTGAGTCAAGCAAGCAAGCCAAAGGGAGAAATCTATATCGGTTGGGACAACATTTTTTACACATTGAGTTTTTGTACATGAGGAACAAGTAGAGAGCAAAAATAGAGCTTGGAGGTGGTGCATCCATAGAGGGCAAATTCTAGAGCAAGTTGGACCATATTTGGAGAGTATTGGAGCTAAATACTGAAGAGTTAGGTTGTCAGGCCTAAAAAGTGAACTCATGTGTGAGTTGCACTGAAACATCGAGAGTTTGATGTTGTTTGCTAGTAGTTTTTCCTAGCAGCAAGTTCCCTTGAATTCTCAGCTGAGAGATTTCTAGCGACATGTGTCAGAAAGACTTTGATAAACGAATGGGACGCCCAAGGGACTAAGATCATTGAAGGGATACATTCCTTGGGTTGGGCAGGTCAAGAGGAAGAGAGCTACATTCAACCCCATTGATTTATATTTTTCTTTAATGAAGCTTATTAGCTACATTCATGTATATTTTAGTATGTTGTAGATGCATCAATGTATGGCAACAAATAGTAATTAAATATGTTTTTAATTCGTAATTAAAAGCTACAGGAAATCAGTTAGTTGTAAAAGAATTAAATTAATTAGCATAAATTTTATTTTTATGACTATTCCACACTGTAAGGTCCCTCGATTGGGTTGGGGAACATTACAGGGATCTCTCAGAGGAGATTTAAATGGAGCAGCCCTAAGGGTTCATACAGAACTCATCCTTAGTATGTTGACTAAAGAAGTCACTCTATGGCCTCAAGTAGGGACCTAGAGAATGGTGTGTGAAGATGGATGCCTACTTGCTTTCTCAACATTTTGTTAGATGCAAATCAGATCTGAACGTCTACATGTTGAAAACCTCATACTCTTTGATGATCCTATTTCCCTATGTTGATGACCTCCTGATCACAGGAAGTTTGGCCTCGATAATTGTTGCGGTCAAAGACATTCAGCACGATAGATTCTCTATGATGGACATTGGTCCATTGCACTATTTCCTTGGTTTCAAAATCAGTCAAGATGCTTCAAGCATCAATCTATCTCGGACTAAGTATGCTAGGTATCTCTTGGTTAGATTCCACATGACCGATTGCAAGTCGATAGCCACACCCTTTATGTCTAGGTTACATATTGAGGATGGTAGGGGTACACCATTGTGGACAGCGCCTTGTATCAACAACTTGTGGAGAGCCTTCTCTATATGCAGTAGGGGAAGTTTCCAGGTACATGCAGGAACCATATGAGCTACACTGGAAGGTTTCCAAGCGCATCCTTAGATATGTTCAAGGCACCACAGGGTATGGCATCCACTATGCAACAGGTTGTGCATTGGATCTCACAAGCTTCACCGATTTTGATTGGGCCGAAGATAGCACAGATCACAATTCCACTTTTGGGTACGTGCTTCGTTTGGGTTCTGGTCCTATTTGTTGGTTGAGCAAAAAGCAATCAACTATTTCTCTATCATCAGTAGAGGCTAAGTACAAAGGAGCGATCAATGTCACTATTTAGGCACTTTGGCTTCAAAACCTCCTTAGTAAGCTCGGCATCTAGTTTCACCGTCCGACTGTCATTTGGTGTGACAATTAGAGTACTCTCAAGTTTTGCAAAGACTCAATACAATGACAGCAAACAAAACACGTGGAGATCCATGTGCATTACATTACAGAGTTGGTACATGACAAGATTATCGATTTGCAGTATTGTCCATTTGTCGAAAAAACTGCACACATCTTCAACAAGACATGTACTGAGCAGAAGTTCCACCTTCTGTGCAATCGTCTTGGAGTGAAGGACACAGTTGCTTAGCAATTGCCTTTCTTCCTTCTTTTTGATGCATTGTACTTTGAGCGAGGGGTTTCCCATGAGGTTTTCTCTCTTTCCTCTCTTTTTAAGGTTTCATTCTTAGATACATTGTACAATGGGTACCTAACATGGCCTTGGTTGTCGGGACCCATTCATCATTTACACCCTAGTAATGTTCAAGGGGTGTTGGAGATATTACACACTCACCTTATATTTATTTTCCTAGGCTGACTAGTCTATGTTGAGGGTACCCCTAGTTAGAGATATTCTCCCCTAGATTAGGGTGCCACATCCTCTTCAGTATTGAGTCAGTTACACCTCAGTTAGAATAGTGAAGTGGAGTCTTGCATGGCAACCTCGGTATTATCACCAAGTGTTGCATGCATACCTTGGTATCATCACCATGAGAGAGCGCTTACCCTGGAATCGTCACCAAGAAGGCACCACACATGTGTCTGCATGATTCTCCCCTCACTCCACTAGTGATTAGTTAGTTAACTAATGACCGCATGGCCAGTGAACTAGGACTAAGTGGTAGTTCACTCCAGAGTCTGTCTGTGAGTGTTAGATCTTTCTAGATCACTACTATGGTGAATTAGTTTGCTCATGTAGAGTATATCACCATTACTTATCCAATTAATACAATTCTTTCATTCTACTTGTTTCTCTTCTCTCTTGCAAGCCATGTGTTCATTTTCTACTAGCTAGGTTCACTGTGAAAACTTCACATGTTAAGTTTTTTTGTTTTGGATAATCGAACAAGGCCAATCCTAAACAATTTTGTATTAAATGTTGTTTGATTTGACTACAGTGTTTTCTAATATAAAATATACTCATTACTGTGAAAGCAAAAACATATCCTTAACTTTTCCTAGACATGGTAGCACAAAAAACCAACAAGGATTAATATCTTCCATCATTTATGTTTGTATTGAACTATTTAAATCAACAATATCTTAAAGAGTAGTACCAAAAATTTTGGGTCCATAAGCAACTCCAAAAGATGTGATCAAATCATCCTACATTATCCCACACTAAGCACAATTATAGATCTTATTGATTCAATCTCCTAATTTATCTTATGATTATCACCTCATGATTGAACCTCCATGTCACCACATTTCCTTTAACCAACCATAACAATACCAAACCCATTTAGGTTAACTGAAATCTTGGTCATCCAAATTGCATTAACTTGTACACATTCTAGAATAGGTGTTGAGAATAGAATTAGTCTATATTTCCATCATAACTATGGTCTTAGCATAGCTCAAAGCCTTTTTATAGAGAATTACTTTTCCATTAACTCCTACTCCAAAATATATTTAGGTATAGCTTCAACTATAAGCCTATAAAAAATGGCAGTGCCACATTGCTTTGTATCGTTCAAGGTAAGTTAATATTTTATTTTTATTTATCTCACTTCCTTTAACACTTCACTAACATGATTTCTGCACTCTTTTATTTGGAGAGAGTGGAGATTAGGCTCACTTGAATTAACTATCTAAACACTTACTCCTCGTCCTTCATCTCCTAAATTGATTAAAAATTTGGCAATCACTATCAATGATGCATTTGTCATTAACGTATAAGAGTTGTTTTGTTTCTATTGGACTTGGAACAAAGAGAATCTCTTATAGGCCTTTTCCTCCAAAATATTATGTTACTACTAATGGTGTTACAAGCATTGAGAAAATGCTATAATCACTTAGCTCCAAAATTGTATTGAACTTACTTTTAAATTAGGTCAATGAAAATTTTAAATTTATTGAAGTTTTCAAGCATGAAGTGATGTTAAGCTTGAATATTTTCAAAGGGAAGTATTACTTGGTTAGAACCAACTTAAGTAAAATTTATTATATGAGTTAGACACCATATTGAAATTACTCAATAAGTGGGCTTCATGGTTAGAGTTCACAAGTTCAATCAATTCTCACACACTATGCATCCCTATTTAAACTAAGAAAATTTTGATGATAGTTGACTACAAAGTTGTCCTCTGAGAGCTAACAATAAAATATTGTTATTTCCCCATGAACTTCCCTTCAATAGATTAGAATACTTACAAAGTTGAATATAATATAAATGGAATACAACACTTTTTACCCTCAGATTTCAGGTGTGTGTTGTGTGTAAAATAAAGTGACGAAGTGCATATTTAGTCAACCATCATTTCCATTAATTCTAAATTCCACATTTCCATTAATTCTAAATTCCACAAATTAAGTTAGGTTCACTTCATCATTTCCATTAATTCTAAATTCCACATTTCCATTAATTCTAAATTCCACAAATTAAGTTAGGTTAACTTTATTGTAGCATTATAATATATCAAAGGTATTAAGGGGCATATTTGTGAACATATTTTTCTATTGTATTTAAGAGCACTTAGAAGTAAACATCATCATTTAATATACATAATTGAGGCTAACTGAATCGGTTCTCCCATGAGTGATACTGGGGATAAACAAGGCCCACAGTTCAATACTGGCCAAGGGAGTCCAAAGTGAGCATGTCATTCAGTTAAATGGCAATAGTTAACACTAGGTCTACTACCATTAGATACTTGTACTCAAATTTGCTATTCTACTCAAGATTGTTGCAAACTATAATAACTGCACCTAGTGATATCAAGCAATAAATAAAATATTAACTTCATATAACCAACTACTTAAAACATCAATTGATCCGGATTATTTTCGGCACGAAATGAGAGCGGAGATATAATAAAGAAATGCACAGAGATATTGCAGATATTCAATAATATAACAGAAATGTATCAGAGATGCAACCATAAACACAGATATACAGTGATACACGATTTATATTAATCAGAGAAATGTACAAAGACTGTAAAAATACAGAATGAAAGACTCACTAGAATGGTGGCAGCTTATCTCTGAGAAGAGATGTGACGGCTACTCGCATCCGCAAGAAGATGATTACAATGAGGCTCGGAAGGCCCTTTTACAATAGACGAGAATGCCAAAAGCCCTAGACATCCAAAAACCTAACCCTAGGAAATGAAGCGCCAAAAGTCATGTGGGCCTCGTTTGGGTAAGTGAGTACATCAACTTCCCGAGGTCGTAACTTTTGCATACGATCTTCGTTTTAGGCATGTGATAGCTCGTTGAAAAGGTATTGTCAAGGAGATTCATTTTGGGGGCTCAATTATGCCTTCGGCTATCATTGAAAACCTTGATCTTGAAAAACCTTCATTTGGACCCTCAAAATGGCCTCGAAAGTTAAAACCTGCTAAAAATAGTAAATTGTCAAAATGGCCAGAAAACTGTTTTGAACCATTTGGAAAAGGTGGGTGGCCACTAATATCCACCTGGATCATCCATAGCTTAAAATATACAATTCCACGACAATGGACATCACAATAAGCAATCAGCATATACCCTCATAGCATATATTGTATACTAGGTGTTTTTTTACAATTGGCGTCAAAGTCTAAAATAAATTACGTTCTTTAAATTAATACTTGAGTTGACAATTCTGTATCACCTATTCAAAGTATGGTAAAGTGAATAAAAACAATAATATTACAAGGTAGAAAAAAAACTCCATTTAACTTTGAGACTTTTTCATTAATGTTTCTTCACACCAAAAACTTTGTTTGAAAGGTATAGAGCAAAACTTCTCTTGTTAAAAATTATGGTGAACTAAGGATTATTTATCTTAAAAGGTTTCCTTTACATTTACACGAGTAAATTGAATATATTCTTAGATGGTGTTCAAGACAGAACCTGCATATGATGTCATTTATCGTGTATGAAGATGACTTCTTAACCCAAAAAGAAAAAATATTCTACAATTCAATCTGAAAAGAGACTATTCAAAGTTCATGAAATCTTAAAGATCATAAATAATGAGAAAAACAATCATAATATCAATCTTTGAATCACAAATAAAAGGAAGAAACATATAGAAACAAGGTTCAAGAAAAGATATATATTCTTGTTATAAAATTTATAACTTGTTAAACAAATAAAAATATTATTAAATCTGTTTTTAATAAAATTGTTCAGTTATTTTTAGGAATGTTTGTAATGGAGTTTCATGTAATGTCGGCAAATCATTTATAAAAGTTTTTTGCAATGTAACTGACATAAAGGCATAAAAAATTCATAAAAAGAAGTTGATGCATTGTAATATATGACTGATTGGATGAGACAAGGATGCCACAATGGGCAGATTTATTCTTTGTACCTGTTGCAAGGAGAATTAATTTACACTATTGTCTTATTTATTTCCCCAATAGTTATATACATTATCTAGGTTGAATACATGTTTTTTTTAGTTCTATACATTATCTAGGTTGAATACATGTTTTTTTTAGTTATTTGTACTATGGTATGAAACGGCAAGATTCAGAGATTTATTTTTTTATCTTGAAATAACCAAAAGTTCTGATCTTGGGAGCACTGAAGCCTTCAATCTCAAATGAGATTAGAACATTCCAATACTTTTTTTGGTCACATGAGGCAGAGAATAGCAGGAAAATAAACTCTCTACTGTTGTCAAATTTTTTTTATGTTTTGTATGTCCAGCACCAAATGAACAGCATGGGATTGTTGAAAATGTTATCATCATCTTGAAAGATGGTATGACTCAACATTGGTGGTGTTTTTCAAGGACTTGTAGAGTTAGAATGTTGAATTTCAAGGACATCAGAAGAAATCTATCAAGGAGGTCATTCCAAGAGATACAGTTGTCAAATATGAAGTAGATGTTCATGCTCATCACACAAATGTGATCCATCATGTGGTGGATTGATGCTATAGTAATTAGATTATATGACTCAAAAATTATAGTAATTAGATTATACGACTCAAAAATTATGTTGCAAAGTTATATTGGCAGCATTAGAAATGCAATATCATTAACTATGTTTAAGTAAGATGATGTTACCTTTTTTTTTAGGAATGTTCGTAACGAGAAGTTTCTTGAAATGTGAGTTAATTGGAAAGTTTATTGTGAAGTAACTCACATAGAGACCTTAGAGGATGCATAAAAGGAATATAAATGAGACAGATGAAGGATTGGATGAGACAGGGATGTGACTTGTCATCATATTTAATCTGTGTACCTACTACAAGAAGAATTAGTTTCATATTATTGTCTTAATTATCTTCTCAATTACTGTTTACGTGTTTTTTTGTTTACTATATTATCTCTGGCTTTGTATCACAAGCCGGGTTGGAATTCTTTTTTATTTTGATATATTATTATCAAAAGAAAATGTTGTTCTCCTAGGAGAAAAAAAAGGTGCAAAGTAATGTCTGGAAGAGTCACAAAAAAAAGTGCAAAATCATGTGTGCAATAGAGTCACTCATACATTATAAAAAGTCGTGTATTCCTCAAAATATAGCGACACCAAAGAGCTTTGTGAGAAAAAGTTTCACTTTATAGTGAACTTCCAAGGAAGCAATAGTAAAGTAACAAAGTTAAATAGGCACAGTAACTGTAAAGTTCTGGACAATTTTGACACTAACCTCTGGGCAAAATTATAAATGTTAAGCCAAGGCCAAGAGTGGAAACTAGAGCGTTAATAGGATCAGATAGGTAGTACTTCTTGGAACTCTATTGCAGAGAAGCTTCCGAGAGATAATCCATGATTCCCTCTCGTTTTTTATAATTTTCAATCCCTACTTTCATATACTTCAGAGTTTTCAAGTAGTTATGTTGGTAGAAGACTCAGGTTCTTCATGGAACTGGATAAGTGGTCCTTAACTGAAGGCCCTGCGAATTTTCAAGTAGTTATGTTGGTAGAAGGATCAGTGTCTTCATAGAATTGGATAAGAGTCCTTCACTGAAGCCATGCTGGATTATAGCGGTCAGCTTAGACAATCTGTTTTTCAAATGCTGCTGATATTAATTAGAAAAAAAATCAACAAAATTTGATTAAAAAATGGAAATCGGAAAGGTAGTAAACAAGCACATCAACCTCTGCTCTGCAATATTATTACAATGAATGCCTTGCAAGCATCTTTGTTCTGAAAACAAGCAGGCTTAATGATTACATATGAACACAGCACTAACGATATGAGCACAATAACAACACAAGCAGATGCTCAACGTAAAAAAGCACAAGAGAGCAAGTATTTAAACAGAGAATGTTGGAACTGTTCTATGTTCATTTGTATTACTACATATAGAGTACCAAACTGTGGGAAGAGTGATCAAAGTTGAGCAATGTCCAACAAAATACAATAAAGTGGATGAGTAGTCAATTTATAGAACCCCAAAAGAAAAGTACAAAATAGAAATGCAATCTTCACATATGTTTATTAGACTAAGTTTTATCAATTCCTTCTCGTTGAAAGAAAAGCATCCTCAATTTCTGCTAGCGATATGGGGAAATTGATGCACAATGGGACAACCACTTGGCCTGAGTGAGCAAACTGTCTTTGCAGCACACCAAGTGGTGATGTGACATTTCCTAGTGGATCTAGGGAAAACATCAAAAAGAGTATCTTCATGAAGGGGACACTGAAAATCTGGAACCATTGGCCTCCAGATGTATGACTATAATAGATTCCTCCAAGTGAGGGGTCTCGCAACTTCACCTTGCTGGCATTCACCACATCATGGCTGCTAGGTTGAGGTGAGAGATCCAACTTGCACATTTTAGTACACATTTGTTTTATGATGGTGTAAAGACCATATTGAATGGGCTTAAGCTTGTGATGTCAATGATTTTTAAAGCACTACTTGTCCAAACGATGTGCAACTTAGCGGCCAATCTTAAAAAGGTGGAGCAACTTGATGTCAACCATGAAGTGAGTTTTACTTGGCCTACGTTTGCTGAAGGATGTCATGAACCTTGTTGTGGATCTTGGAGAAGTTCTACCTAAAAGAACAACCTTTGTCTTGCTCTTTCTGCTAGTGAGATTTGGACAGCACTGGGAGGGCAACTGGAATATGACAAGGAGCAATAGGTTGTGAACCCAAACAGAACCCAAAAGGAGAGAATCTTGTAAAGACATAAGCAGTTTTGTTGTAGTTGTACTGCAAAATACACAAGCACTAATCCCACTATTTGCTCCTGTTAGTGGTAGATACAAAAGTATGAACAAAGGCTTTGTTCATTATCCACCAGTGTGAATAGAACACAATAGGGAACCGACATTAGCACCATAAAAGCTTCCATGACAATTTTCAAAAGTGATTGAGAAATAAGGAGTCCTGAACAAAAAAGATTGTCAATGGTAATCCAAAATGACTCAAAACATACTCAAATTTCTACAACTTTAAGAGCATCAATAGTTTTGTTGCATGGTATAATAACTATCATCTTCGAAAATATGCATACTATCAAAAAAACACAATTGTGCTTCAAGTGGTGGGTAGACCACTGATGAAATCCATCGAGATAGATTTCGAAGAACCAAAAGAGGTTTGGTACAACCCAAGCTTCAAGTTGGTAGGTTTGCTTTTGCTATAATGTGAACCTTTCTGAATGTAATCTTCTGCTTGTTTACATATGGAAGGCTAAAAGACATACCTCAACAGGGGTAACAAAGTTTTTTCCACACATAAGATGAAGAGTGGCCCTTCTTAGTAAGGTGAGTTGATCCAACTAGTTCATTTTGTAAAGAAAACCATTGTGCACAATGCAGTTGAAGAAGGGGCCTGATTGACCACAGTGGACTGCTATATGGACTCCATGACAACCAAATTAAGAGTCTATGGCATATTGAGATTTCCAGTGTTCATACACTGCACATTTGAGCATAATACCAATGATACAAAATATACTCACACAAAAGAACACACAGGAGAGCAACTATAAGAGAACATTTATAACATTGTACACATACTATATAGTAAAATGTATTACTATGTATAGAGAACAAAATATGGGAAGAGTGATCACAATTGACTACTATTCAATAATATACAATAAAGTGGGTGAATGATCAATTCAGATTCACTCAAAAAAAACATGAAGTACAAAGCGTATTAAGGTATGCAACAGAAAATTGACAGATAATATTTTACTAGACTAAGTCTCATCAACTAATCCATAGCATACAAATCACTCCACACACAAAACAAATGCAAGAAAATGACAAATTGAATCCATACAAGCAAAATTTCTTACATTCATCTTGATACTAAATGCAAGAAAAAGCATCAAATTGAAAACACAATCAAATCCCCCTTTAGATTAAAAGAATACAATGAAGAACACAATCAAATCCCCCTTTAGACTAGCCCAGTAGGTTAGCTCGAGTGGTCTAGTGCTGTGAATTACAAGCAGGAGGTTGGGGGTCAAGTCCCCAGGCGGCTGCCTCTTTGAATATTGTGGGCCTCGCTTGATGTCCCCACCAGGTTAGGTTGCCAAAACTGCAACCAGCCGGTTTACCCTGGGTACCATCCTTGGAATGAGGGGAAGTGCCCAGTGGAGTTTTCCTGGGATGTGCATTTCATCAGAAAAACAAGAAAAAAAAAATTAATCCCCCTTTAGACTAAAAGAATAAAATCCCCCTTTGGACTATGTACAACAAGCCATATGTAAGCTTGAAGAGAGAGAGAAACCATTCATTTATTGCTATTCTGATTCTGCATTATTATATATGATGGATTCTAAATGAATGATCATTTCATCCTCAACCAAAGAAAGATGAAACAGACTACAGAGGAATAAAATCTGTCTGCTCATGTCAATGAATACTAAAAATGTAGTAAGTGTACAGATTTAAGGCAAATCGAATGCACAACATACAGAAAGAGCTATATGACGGATTTTAGGTGAGAATCATTCATTTACTGATAATGGCATGCAAAATCATGCATCAAGGGTTCAGCACGTATATTAAATCCTCAACAATTAACACTAAACAAAACAACTTCCATACATCATCTGTTTAACTAGATTAGAGTGGCTGCTACAGGTGATCGTGCTGGTGCCACCAAATGAATATTGACAACTCCGCTAAAAGTAGCCTAGGTCTTTGTGCACATTCCTAACACATCAGAGGAGATTGTAAATATTCAAAACAACAGTGGCCCCTTCATTATTTATGTACATAACCTAGCAACAACTTTGTTGCCTATATAAAAGAAACCAGTGTGCGCCGTGTACCCATAACTTATGGAGTACAGCATTAAAGAATCAAAACCAACAAAAACAAACAGAAATCTAAACCAGATAACATAAATTACTAGTGGCAAGGTAATACCTTCGAAATTATTACCAAGAATAAAAAGGTTAAAACACCTTTGAAACATTCTGCAAGGTGTTAGACAACCTTTTCAACAGCTTGGTTTGGGTATGAAAAGCTTACTAATATCTAGAAAATGTGGATGATTGCACGTATAAGATAGACTTTAAAAAGCCAGAATCAAGTATAAAACTTGCATTTTACAAGCAGTAAATGTCTACCTGCAACTTCAAATTGTACAGAAAAGAAATAAATACATAACTTAAGTTGTGGATAGGTTATAACACAGCAAAGAAATAATGAATTTCAAGAAAACACAACCTGCATGCTGCAACTCTAAAGATTATGTGAGCTGTGCTGCTTATTTACATGAGAAACAGTTGCAGCAAGTAGTGGTCCTGCAAGTGCTGCACACGATAAAATGTCAATGTCTGCCTCCCCTAAAGGCTTTGCAGAATATGTTGCAATGCACATAGACACATCAGAGAGATGGTAATTTTCTGCCACAACTTGTTCTGCCCTCCAAAAACTATAATCAAATGAGAGTGCTTCCTTTTCAAGATCGTTCTTCCTCCTTTGAAATGCATTCCTGGCTACTCTTTGTCCTTCACAATCTCTCCTCCCATCATCTAATATTCGTGTGTTTCGCCTTGCATCCCTAGACCTTCTCACCCGCTCTCTCCACATTTCCTTCCACACTTCTCTTTCAATGAGCCTATCATCAATAGACCTTCCCTGATTAGCCTGCATAGACCCGACCACTCTAGTGCTAGAGCTTGAATTCAACTCCTTTATGTTTTCCTCCTGACCTGTTCTTTCTTGTAAAATGTTACTCTTAGGATTCATCCCACAACTATGGTTGTTTAGGAAACCATTTTCATACTGTAAGGTACCAAGACTACTGTTTTCAACGTTGTCCTTTCTAGATACGCAATTATCGGCTTCAGTGTTAACCCCATCTTTTCCTATGTCACTTGACTGAAAAGGAGATGCCATTGGATTTTGACCACATCTCAAGCCTACCGAAATAGCATTTTGGTGCTTCTGATTTGGGCATAAACTCGCTGGAGAATCTTCTAATGATCTGGTAGTATTGCGGATGGAAATTGGAGGGGAGTAAGGGGGTTCATTTTCAATTTCAAAAAGATGTCTTCTCCTTCCATAGGCATCATTTCCTTGACCCGAACATTCCTCTGTCTTTCTCAGGCCTTCCAAACTGCTAGAAGAATCATCCAATGATCTGAGTGAACCCATTTTAGTGTTCCTGCTATTATCCCTTAGTCTTAAGCTATCATTTTTAGCTCCTCTCTTAAAAGGGTGTCTGCTTGCAATATCTAATTTTCCATCCATGTAAATATCATGAAACCTTGGAATTCTACGCCTGTATTGTTCCTGTCTATCTTCTTCATTCTCTCCCAGCAAACCGCTTGTGCAACCATTACCTGCATTTTCTCCATGCAAGCAGTCCCTTTGGATACCCCAGCTTTTGGTATTTTCGAATTTTGAAAGGTGGCTAACAGTCTCAGTTCTTGCAAAGCTATGACCATCGTCCATCACTTGAGAATTGACACAGTCCCATCCTCCAACACTTGCAGTTCTACTTTCAGAGCATCTTTTGTTCAACAACTTTTCACGCATTGTCAACCCATGCAAACATTCTGAACTGTGTGATATTTTATGAGAATTAATCCATCGATTTTTAGAGGTGCCGCTGGTTTGGCAAGAACCATGCTCTGGAACAACTAATGACTCATAGTTACTGCAAAGCCCATCTGCGTCACAATGCAAAACATCACATTGGCAGGGGGGCAACTCAACCTCTGGATAAGCTTTCTCCTCAATGAACTCACTGGTCCTGTCAGGGTGCCCATGGAATAGCCTTTGAGAGCCTTCATGGCTATACCCTGAACCTACTCCCTCTGATTGTGAGCAAGACACATCATTCTTCTCCACATGAATATGATAACTTKCCTTGGTCTTCCCTAAGTTACCTATATTTGCACTTTCAGACTTGACATAAAAGGATCCTATATTTCCAGTCCCATGATCAGTAATTTCGGGAAGTTCTTCAAGCAACCCTTTTCCCTTCCTCAGCTTCTTCTCCACATTAGCTTCAACAGATAATTTTTCCCCTAGATCAAGATCTTCAGATATATTAAGTCTTTCACCTGCATGCAAATTAAATGGATTTACCCCACAATCTAACTCATTCTTTGGGGTAGAACCAGTTTCCCTATTCAAGATGTCTTCATTTTTATCTGGTTTGGACAGTTCTTTGTTATCTAAAGAAGACATAAAACCATTCTCTGGAGACTCTGAATTCGGAAATTGCATCTGTGCAGTCTCATGGTTAGTTTCAGAAAATTTACCAAAAACTGGCAATTCACAATTGATATTATTTTCACTGACAGCATATTCTCTTTCACACTTGTCGCATTCCCAATCTGTCATGTCCTGAAGATACAAAGAACGTATCTCATCTAGATGATGCTGTCTTAAGTGGATAGTAACACTCTCTAACAAATCAACCAGCAGAAACCTGTTTAGTTTTGGAAAATTGACGACAAAAGAAGGAATAACATCCCTGAATTCATTCAATCCCTGGAGTATGGCAAAGTGAATGACTGGAAGCATACGTCTCATGACATCGTTGCTGGGTGCAATTACTTGTCTGAGGCTAAAATCTGACAGGCGCCTAATTCTCGGACAACCTTGAAAGCGAAGCCTGTTTTGTAAGAAGAGGCTCCATATAAGTCCAGGATTCATTGAAGCCTGTGGAGATTCTCTACCTAGGCTACTTTCCCTGCAATCCCAGGAATCAATATTTTCTGTTCCATTGGAGTTTCCCTGGGCAGATATGGAAGCATTGGAGGCTTTGCCCCCTTGGTCCTCACTCTCCTCTTCTGTTCCATCTTGCACTGCCCTACTCTTAAAAATGGCATTATCAAAATCTGGACCATACTCTGAACGAGTAAGAGCATTGTCCAATTCCGAGAAATCTCCAGATTTAGCAGCCATGAACATGAATTTCTCCACAGAAGCACCAATCTCTGCATAACGCATGCAGCGGGCCCATGATGCCGGCTCATCCTTGGGCCGTCCCACCCTCACAATAAGTGTTTGCAGCTCTTGAAACTCTTTCACCATTGAATATATCTTTTTTAATTTCTCTTCATAAGTAGAATAATTATCAGGACAAACTATGGACAAAGAAGATATGCACACTGCATGTCTGTAAAAGGCTCGGGACACAGCCATGCATCGTACTAGAGATTTACAATCGCAGATGGCATGAAATATCATCTGAATCACATCTTCAGGAAGCTGATCAAACAAATCTAGCTGTGTGTCTTCCATCTTCACTGTACCTCTACAAGACATTCAATAAAATGTAAGTGAGATCATCAATCAACTCTTGCAAGAAGAGTATGAAAAATATCCATCTGAATTTTTTAAGTTGAACACCAAAATTCCACTTTAAACTCTCCATCACAAATAGGCAAAGATACACATACCTAATGCTATGTAGTATAAACAGGGAAAAAATAGGTAAAATTCTGGTAAGGGTTATTTCTTTGATACAAATGGATCAACCCCCTAGTAGATCAACCCCCATTTGTAATGACAAAATGAACTAATTTTCCCATAATGCTAGCAATCTGTCGATCCATCTATCCACTTACTTTCAAACAAACAAAACCATAATAATAGACTAAAAATACATGCAACTTTTCCATGCAGAACTGCATTTTCCAAACAAGAAAATAAAAGCATATTTCCAATGCCTATAAAGGGACTAGTAGCTTTACATTGTTCTAGTCAACAAAATGTCCAAGCAATCTATACATCTGTCTACACAGTGGACACATTCATAATTACAATGGGTAATGACTCATTAGCATATTTATCCATCTACATGATCGTTTAGGCTGAGCTGCAGAGTTTTGATGCAAGATAGTATCAAACAAGGATATGAAGGACAATTGCAAAAGACAAGCAAAGGCTCATGGTTACTAGGCATCGAGCATGCCAACTCAAGCATCAGTGCACCAGGTCCCATCAGAACTCGATGGATAAGTGTGCTTTATCCAGTGCAGTACAATGTTTTGAGTGTATACAGGCAAATAAAATCTACATCGTGTTGGTTGGTTCGCAAAATAGTTGTACTACATCTTTTCAAATTAAGATTCTTACAAAAGGAAAATAATGCAGTTGAAAAAAGGCATTGCCATAAAAAAATAGTTTCATGTGCATGCATTAATCCAAATCCATTATAAACATTCCAACCAATATCACTTCCACGCCATCCCTGAGTTACCCAACAATTGCCAATTCTACCCACAATAATGAATAGAAAAACTTAAAAATACTATGCAATCATGTATTCTCTTAAAAAAAATCTAAAATTGAAGCTTCTCATGCCATTTCCAAGCTAATGTAATCTAATTTATCTATCTACCTACAGGTAAATGCAGCAACCGCATTGCCCAAGAGAACACGCAAACACTCCACACTCTCATTGAATTTTTAAAGAACATGTACTGATTGACAAAAGCAACCTACCAGAAGGCACATGGTCTTAAACCCAAAGTTATTTCCAAGCCTTCAATATGCTCATCTACCTACCGAAGATCATATTGGGGTAAACTCATTGCAAAGCATTAAAACCCTATATATCTGCATGAACCTTTTGTCCAACCAGTGAAAAATTACGAGTTGTCTACTTAAAAGGCCTACCAAAAAAGATGAAAAAAATACATTTGAAAACATAAAATCGTTGAGTGCCCACTAACAACAAACCCTGAACAATTGTAAAATATGCGTTTGAGAAAACAAAAACTCTGTCTAAAGGTTAGTGAAGACATCCTAAGGTTTCTCAGCTCAATTCTCTAACCAACACCGACATTTGGAGGTATAGGCGACGAAAAAGTGCATCTACTAAATTTTTAAACAAATCAGAAGATTATAGATCCTGCAACCTTTCATCCAACCTATTTTAACCTCCATGTACATATTGCACAGGGTAATGACAAAACGTTGAAAAGAAAAACGGTAAAACACGCAACAAGAAAACCCCGTCTTGATTATTTTCCAAATTTCCGTCTGACTATAGTGCCAAGCGTGGATCAAAACTGAAGATAGGAAAATAGAAGAAAATTGTGGACAAAAGAATCCATGAATTTAAAAGGGAAATAACGGGAAATGGAGACAGCGCATTCGCATGGCTGCACCTTTTATGGATCGAAGCCGATTACCTCTATTCTAGATTCCGATTTGGTAAAAAAATGAACGATTTATGGCCCCGTTTTTTCACCTTCTGAACTGCCTCAACGCCTCCAGATCATATCAAGGCTCTAAAGCTAAAAATCCCTAGGGCTTTCATGGATGCTTCGGCCGCTACCCAGCTCTTATTCCCACGAACGACGTAGGGTTTGTATAATTCGTTGATCTGGATGGGGTTTCTTCGTTTTTTTCTTCTCAAAATTCCCTCAAGCCCTTTGACCAAATGCTCTATCGGATCGGATATGGACTGTCCTATTATTGTGTGTAGTTATTTTTATGCTGGGTAACTTTTAATTCAGTCTCTAATTCTTTTTTCCTAGTGTTGAGCTTCTTAGTAATTTTCATTTTTTTAGGCAGGAAAAAAAAAACTGTTCCACTGATATTCAATTAGGAATCAAGTGAAACTTATATATATATGGATTAAGGAACTATTTATTCCCTAGAGAAGTTTGTCAAAAAAAAAAATTATCTGTTGTAAACATGATCCATTGTTTGGCAGTTTAATATAACATTTAGTGCTTGCTAAAAGCATATAGGAGGAACATTACATTAACAAAAAATGGTTTCCCTTTATGAACTATTAAGTTTTCAAAGTGCTTTCGTCTTCATAATATAAAATATTTATGTGCTTTGACTATAACTCCTTTTATAGATTTTTCAAAGAAAAGCCATCCTATGGGACAATCCAGTGATTTTTTCGATAAAAAATCTGCTTCAGAGTTATATTTTGTGTGAACATGCATAAACTTTATCACTTCAAAACTGTCTTTTAGTCTTCTGATTTTTCCTTTCTTTTAGTCTTCTGATTTTTCCTTTCAGGTGTCCAGATATAACGGATTCAAATTTGATTTGTCATTTATCCAATAAATAGCCACCTTTGAATCCTCAGCCACCATCATCTTGTTTATGGATAAACCTGTTGCAAAGTGAAGGAGACCCCATAATCCCATAATTTCTGTTTTCATATTGTTTCCTTTCCCACCAGCAAAATGTCCTCTGAATAAGTGATCTGGGTTAATTTTAAGAAAAAAACCAATGCCACAAACTCCATCAACAGAAGCACCATCAAAGAAGCCTATAGGAGAATCATCAAAATAGATTGGATTGAACATGACTTCCATATTGTCCACTTCACAAGCCTCATTGAGTTCTGAAATAAAAAGAAGGATATTAGTGATTATTCTGGAATCTTGTCTAAGCATATTCTCGAATAAAATCTTGTTCCTATGTTTCCATAATCCCCATATCACTAGAAAGGGAATATGCCGCATCTTTGGGTATTTTGTGAACCAGAGAACTAAATTATCTTCTAAAGAAGAACAGTACCAAGCTTTCGGTAATTTCAAATAACTTAGGACCTCTTTCCAAATGGATTGAGAAGTCGCACAATGCACAAAGAGATGTGTAGTCGTCTCTTCACCTCTAAGGCAGAGGCTACAAACCGAAGGGCCAATCCCTCCTATTTTCCTATAATTTGCACCAGTTAAACTACAATCTTTCAGAGACAGCCACATAAATCAAATAATCTTCCCCGATATCCTAACTTTCCAGATTGCCTTATGCCACCATTTATTTTCATCCAAAATATTCATATGAAATAGACTAATACGCTAAATTAGCAGAAACAATACCCATGGAACCATTCCAAGACCATACTAACTTATCACTTAAATCATTGAGTGTGACACCACTAGTCCTCAACATTAAGAGGAAATTGTTCCATTATGTGGCCAACTCACCTATCAGTCCAAGATGATTAGCCTCAATCCACTCTTGCTTAAGACCAGCTTCAAATGGAAATGTCGCCTGAGCTAGAGAGAAGATATGCAATTTATTGAGATGTTTAATGAGAGGACCTGTGAGTCTGTAAGAATCATTACTATCGATGAATGGATCTAACTTAATAATGACTTGCTTGCCACTGCCAATCGACCAAGCCAGCCATCGTTTAATAACAGGCAGTGAATTCATAAAGTGTTTATAGATGATAGAAGCTACAGGAAACTTATATTCTTCAATATGTAGCCATGATGTCAAGTCTATACCTTTTGAATACTTCTTTTTAGAACCCTGTTTCTCAAACCTTTACCAAAAAGGCCTCTCGAGCATGATTTGGCGGCCAAAGACTGGGCGAACCAAAATATATCTTGAATACCCCATCCACCATTATCTTTTGGCGTGGCGATGTTTTGTCATTTTGTTAAGTGGTAGCCTGTATCTTTCCTAGCTCCTCTCCAAATAAAATTTGCAATGAGCTGTTGAATCTTGTGAAGTATGGAAGAAGGAACCTTGACGAGACTAAGCCAATACACAGGGAGGCTTTGTAACATAGATTTAGCTAATTTAAGTCTACCTCCCATAGAGAGCCATCGGAAGGACCAGTTCCCAATCCTTTTCTCAACTTTTTGGATCATCCATTTCCAATCTGACACCATGTAGTTGTTAGGATTTAAATAAAAACCCAAATATTTTATTCCATCATCAATACTAGAAAATTGTATATTGAATGTTGCTTGGATTCTATGTAATAACCCTGGGTCAATATTTTGTGCAAGGAAGCACGAATCTTGACAATTAACTTCCATACTAGAGGCAAGACAAAAAAAAATTAAAATTGTTTGAAACTCCATCCAGTCCTTGAAAATGTCAATGCCTAAAATAAGAACATCGTCAACAAAGAAAAGGTGGGAAATAAAAGTCTCAGTAGCCACTTTGATACCATGAAACTTCATTACCTCCATCACTTTTTGCATTAGTCTGCTAAAGCACTCGACAACCAAGAGGAATAATAAGGGGGAAAGAGGACAGCCTTGTCCCAGACCTCGATAGCTCTTAAAAAAATCAATGGGTGTGCCATTGATCAAGACAACCATATTGATTGAAGAGACACATGCCACAATCCACTGGGTAGCTTCCCATTTTAATCCAATTTGAATTAACATCATCTGAAGAAATTGCCAATTTACTTTGGCATATGCCTTCTTTAAGTCCAACTTAAGAATAATAGAGTTTACATTTTTAGTCTTTGCAATGTGTAAACACTCTTGGGAAATACCTACTGCATCAAAGATCAATCTATCTTTGAGGAAACCAAGCTACTCAGATGAGATACTTGTAGCCAACTTGTCCTTCATCCAGTTTGCAATGATTTTAAAGATTACTTTATACACAAAATTACATAGAGCAATGGGTCTAAAATCATTAAAATTTTATGTCTTGCTCACCTTAGGGATTAGGGCAAAGAAGGTAGCATTGAGAGCTCCTAGAATATGACCTAAATATATGGATTCCTCAACCGCCCTATGAAGTTTGAAATGTTGAGCTTCTTAGTAATTTTCATATTTTTTTCCATCTTCAAGGATAAATGAAACTTATATGTTAGAAAAAA
The DNA here is from genome assembly GCA_000966675.3 of Picea glauca. Taxonomy (NCBI): domain Eukaryota; kingdom Viridiplantae; phylum Streptophyta; class Pinopsida; order Pinales; family Pinaceae; genus Picea; species Picea glauca. Next base: position 372,576 of record JZKD02S1912542.1, read on the forward strand.
GTGCTCATGTTTATATTTATAGAAGAAACTTATCAATTGACAGTTGAAAATAAAATAATAATTTACTTAAAGTTAATAATTTATTGAAATAGTCGTTAAAATTAGAAAATAAATTAGTGTAAATAATAAATTAGAGACAAATAAGAAAGTCACCATTGAAGATGAATTATTGAATTAAAGGTTAAGCATAGGTTGTGAAATAGAGTAAAGAGTAAAAGAGATAGGGTTTTAACAACAACAACAACAAAAGATAATAACAATGGTAATAATTAATGATGAATTAAAGAACAATTCAAATATAATAAAATGAATAAGAAAACAAGGAAAAAAAGGGGGGAGACCGAAGGTGAAAGTTAGAGGAAAAAAGACAATTAGGAGAGCTATAAGATTGCAAAGAGAGGAAGAAAAGGAGGCGAAGAGAAAAAATGACGGGGTTGGGAACGAGAAAATCAAGCGAACTAGATAGAAGAAGTTTGGTGATCAAGGTGATGAATGGTGGGCTTCCAGGATTGGCTAATTTTGTAGCCATCTTCATGATTAAAGTTATCAGGATGCTTTTCGATTTCAAGAGCTTCCTTAATGAGGCATTAGGAGTAATAAGGGGTTGAGGCTAGAACTTTAGTTTGGTCAAAACAAATTAGGTGTTTGGATTTAAAAGAGTGTTCAGCAATAGTTGATTTTGAGATTTGATTGTGGGTGGTATCATCTATTTGTTCTTTAAGATGGACTTGGAAGGATCTATCATTTTGACATATGTAAGATTTTCCACAGGATCACAGAATTTAGCACACTCTTGGGCCAAGCATTGGGTCAGATTTATCTTTAGCAGTTTTGAATAAATGTTTGAGTGTTTTAAAAGATTTGAACAAGGTTTTGATATTCTTCTTAGCCAAAGTTTTTGAAATATGATCAGTAGTCCCCTAAATATAGGGAAGAGAAACGAGAGCACATGATGGGGAGGAAGATGAGGAGTTATTTGGATTTGGGATTGTGGGTCAATAGGAAGGCTTGGTTGATTTGAGAGAGAGAGAGAGAGAGTAAAAATTGGACATAAGGGCCTTGGTTTGGTGGGATTTTTCTTTCTCAAGGAATTGAGGGGAAAAGATGTGCATAGCTAGAGTGACCAAGGTTTTTAGAACCGTGGATTTTTGAGCGGGATGATGGTGGGAGAGGGCATGAAGGTACATGTCAGTATGAGCCTTCTTTCTGTAAACTTGGTGGGTAAGGGAATCATCAGGAAGATGAGCGATAATAACATCCAAAAAGGGGATAGAGTTATCCTTTTGGATTTCCATAGTGAATTGGATGTGTGGGGAAATGTTATTCATATGGTTGAAGAAGGAGATCAAAGAGGTATGACCATGAGGCTAGACAAAAGAAATGTGGCATCTACAAAAGGAAACTAACACTTAGGTTTGAGATGAAAGTTGTTTAAGGATAAAGTCTGAAAATGTTCCATAAAAATATTAGCGGCCACAGGGGATAAGGAGGACCCTGTTGTACCTTCAGTTTGTTCATAACAAACCCCTTTAAAGGTGAAGAAGGTGGAAGAGAGGTAGATTTCAATGAGGTCAAGAGTTTTAAGGTTGACTAGTTTAAAGATCAAGGTCAAGGCTTCCACAACATGAATTTTGGTGAATAAAGAAACAACGTCAAAGCTGATCATGATTTCTTGATCATAAAGGTGAAAATTTCAAGTTTTTTGAATAAAATCGGAGGAATCTTTAATAAATGAAGAGGTTTTTCCAATAAAGTCTTGGAGTTTATCAGCAAGTCAGCATGCAAGAGCATAAGTGGGGGCACCTATTGAATTGGCAATAGGTCTAAGAGGAATGGTTTTTTTTTTTATGAATTTTAGTGATCCAGGTGGATATCGGTGGTCACCCACCTCTTCCAACTTACTCACATATAGTTTTCATCTTGACAGATTTTTTCTAGCTTTTCGGGTCCTAAATTTTTGGGGTCATTTTGAAGCCCTAAACAACATTTTTTGGGCTCGCCATAGTCACACTATAAACAAAGTCAAAGTGTGATGAAAAAATGTGTAGTCCTCGGATAGACCTTTCCAATGGGCTATCGTGCGCCTAAAACGGAGATCGTATGCAAAAGTGACAACCCCAGGAAGTTGATGTACCAACTTACCCCATCGGGGCCCACATGACTTTTGGCGCTTCATCTCCTAGGGTTAGGTTTTTGGATGTCTAGGGTTTTCTTATTACTTATTGATGCTAAAAAGGCCTGGAGGCCTCATTGTAATGTGCTCAGGCGAATGCGCGTAGCCGCCACATCTTTTCTCAGAGATTAGCTACCACCATTCGAGCAAGTTTGTTTCATTCTACATTTTGCAGTTTCAATAGATTTCTTTATTGAATAGAAGTTAAGTTTCATTGTATCTTTGTTATTGTTCTCTGTATATATGTGTTATTATTATAGATCTGTGTTTCATTTCGTTCCACTCATAAATCTGGATCAGTGGTATCAGAGCAGTTCGTTCTTCATTTGTTTCTTTGTGCATGTCCCCAACGAGGTTAGGGTATAAGTAGTTGGGACTCGAACCAATTGATCCTTTGCAAGATCATCTTCGTGAAACTCGATGGTCGCCTAGGGGGGGAGAAAAGAGAGACGATGGGGCATGAGATCACTTTAAATTGTTTCTCAAGGAATCCCTCACGCGACAAAGGAACGAGATGATGGATAATTTTGCGCAAATCCTTTGACGACTGCAAACAGGCGATGCATCTTCCTCGAGCAGAGGCGTTGCCCCCTTCAAGGTACAGATCAATTTTGATATTCCTACATTTGAAGTTCAAATAGATGCAGATGATGTAGACAAATGGTAAAACCTTCTAAAAGGGTGTTTTTTTGTCCATAACTTTTCTAATAGAGAAAAGATTGCATTTGTGCTCCTTAAGGTCGTCCCCCATATCAAATATTGGTGGGAGACTTTATGTGAGAAAAAGGAAACAAAGGGATCTACATTATTTGTAGTCACACCCGCTTGGGGTTCTTTTGAGGATGTTATTAAGGAACAATACTACCATGTTGGAAGTTATGATGACTTATATACAAGATGGGACACACTGTGGTAGGAGAGGGACCAAACAGTGCCAGAGTTCACCAATGTATTCCATACCTTGCACACCAAGTTGGGTATCAAATACTTTGAATGGCATCTAGTGCTCAAGTATCACATCGTCCTGCATAGATACATTTAGACATAAATGGAATTTCTGGACATCTCGTCATTGGGTGCAACCTATCGATATGTTGTCAAAATCGAGTAGAAGCTTAAACAAAAGACGCGACAATTTGGGTCTATGAACCCCTCACAACAGAAGCAGGGAAAAGACAGCCCCAACCCGCAGAACAAAGGGCAAAGCAAGGATGGACAACCTCAGGACAACCAGTCTAAACCAAAAACAAAGAACGACAATGGGAAGACAAAGAAAGACACAGGGAAGTGGTGTGAGTTCCATAAGAGCCCCTGGCATAACACCGTTGAATGTCACTTAAAGAAGTCATTGGTGGTCGAGGTGAAAGCCTATGAATTATATTTGGGCTCGGACTTTGAGTTAGAACCAAAAAAAAGGGAGATGGATCATTGACGCAGAACCTAGCACCATCGTTGCTACCACCAAGGTCCAACCCAATGAACTTGTTGTACCAGAGGAAGGTGAGTGTCTCTTTCATTCATAGATGTGGGTGAAGGGTACTCCATTGCACTTCATCATTGATAGAGGTAGCTAGAAGAACCTCATCTCAATAGAGGTCGTCAAGTGGTTGGCTCTATTGACAACACCACACCCACAGTTATACACCATTGGATGGCTCCGCCAAGGGAGCGATCTTTGCATTAGCCAACAATGTCTCGTGCCCTATGGCATCAAGCCCTTATAAGATGAGGTATTGTGTGATGTTGCCCCCTTTGCAGTTTATGATGTTCTTTTGGGCCAACCTGATTTATGGAAACATCATGTTGTATAGGATTCTAGGCCTCGTAGTGTTATTATTACTTTGGACAAGAAATTGTACAGGATACCCAAGGTAATCCCACCTATTGCCATTTCCTTGATCTCTGCCAAGCAATGCATAAAGGTCATCTCTTATACCGGGAAGTTTGTCTTCTTAGTGATTCACACTCAAAGTGAGCGGAAGGTTGCAGCCACATCCATGGCCTCCGCGACAGGTCTCCCCATGTAGCAAAAGCAAATGGATAAAGTCGTGGAAGAATACAAAAACATCTTCTCCTCACCCACAAGGGTACCTCTTCACTGTCAGTTCAAGCGCTCAATCAATCTGACTCTTGGTGCATCGCTACCCAATGGGCTAGTCTATCATCGCTCTCTATTAGAAAATGATCAGATAAAGCACCAAATCCAAGAGCTGCTCGAAAAAGGGCACATCCGACCAAGCTCATCACCTTGTGGAAGCCCAAATGTGCTTGTGTAGAAGAAAGACGAGACTTGGCACCTCTGTATTGATTATCGAGCCCTAAATAAAATCACAGTCAAGAACTGGTACCCAATTCCCCGAATTGATGATCTCCTCGACCAGCTCAAGGGAGCCAAATACTTCAATAAGATTGATATGAAGTCTGACTACCACCAAGTCCCAATAGAAAAGACTCATGTATGGAAGTCTGCCTTCAAGTCCAAAGAAGGTCCCTTTGAATGGTTGGTCATGCTCTTTGGCTTGACAAATGCCCCAACAAATTTCATGAGGATGATGGATGATATCTTGTGGCCTTTCACCAATTCTTTTGTGGTGGTGTATTTGGATGACATCCTCATCTTCAACAAGAGTTGGGAGGAACAATTACAACACATTCAACAGGTTCTTCACACTCTGCAACAACACAAGCTATATGCAAATTTGGAAAAATGCTCCTTTGGCATGAACAAGGTCTAGTACCTAGGCTACATTATTGAGGAGCATGGGGTGCATGTCAATCTAGCCAAGATCCAGGTCATCCGTGACTGGTTATCCCCGACCACACTCATTGAGCTTCAGAGCTTCTGAGGCCTTGCCAATTTATATCCCAGTTTCGTGTTGGAATTCTCCCATATTGCATGGGCCGTTAGCCAAGTGACTAGGGGCGGTGGCAAGGAAAAATTCGTGTGGGGCCAGTTGCAACAGAAAGTGTTCGATGATTTGAAGCAGCGCTTGTTCTCAACCCCGGTGCTCTTATTACCCGATCTGTAGCATCCTTTTGAGATTGAGACAAATGCTTCAGACTATGTTGTTGGCACAATTCTCACTCAACATGGACATCCCATGGCCTATCATAGTGAGACGTTATCAGATACCATCCATAAGTACCCCACTTACGACAAAGAAATGTACTCCATTGTACAAGCCTGCCGCCAATGGAGGCATTACATTCTCAAGAAGGAGACATTCATCCAAACCGATCATAAGTCTCTACAGTTCATGCAGACATAAGGCAAATTATAGAATGACTGCCATCATAAGTGGTCCACATACTTGCAACAATTCCATCTCAACATCAAGTATAAGACAAGGAGCACCAACTGCGTCACTAACTGCCTCGGTCGACCTCCAGTTGCAACACTAACCACGGTGTTACACTCCTGTAGACATGAGACCTCCAGATGGACCCAACTCTATGAGAGAGATCGTGACTTCACCACTACCTATCATATGTTGGGCACAAACATAGCCATCACTAATTTCTATCTTTAGGACGAGTTGTTGTGTCATCTGGGCCATCTCTACATCCCATCAAGCGAGCGAGCGAAGCTGATTTGGGAAGCTCACTACAATTGGGTGGCAGGACACTTCAGCGTATAAAAGGTAGTGGCAGTGTTGCAACAACATTTCTATTGGTCGAAACTTCAACAGGATGTCAACAAGTATATCAGGTCTTGCACGACTTGTGCCATTGCCAAACCAGCCATTAAGAAACAAGGCATTTACACCCCTTTTCCTACTACCGAGAGTCCCTGGGAATCCATCTCGATGGACTACATGTTGGGCCTTCCTTCAACCAATAAAGGAAATGACTGTGTTTTCATGGTTGTTGATCGATTTTCCAAGATGACGATTATGGCTGCCTGCAAGAAGAGCACCACAACAGAGGCCACTGCCAAGTTCTTCTTCGAACGAGTGTGGGTACATTTTGGGATACCACAAACCATCGTCTCAGATCGGGATAGTCAGTTCCTCAACACATTTTGGTTGAGACTTTGGTCACGGCTGGACACCAAGCTCACCAAATCCACGACCTTCCACCCCTAAATGGATGGCCAAACCGAGGTTATCAACAGGATGATCGTGCCTATCTTATGCAATTATAATTCCAAACATTCGCGCACATGGGATGAGAGTCTTCCCTATGTTCAACACAGTTACAACAGAGCCATACATAGCTCAACCGACCACAACCCCTTTCAGGTGGGGTTGGGATTTCAACGATTGGGTCCCATGGATGTTGCACTACCCCTTGCGTCCACACAAGCAAAATCATCCCATGCTCAAACCGAAGTCGACAAAGCCACCCAGTTCATTGAATGAATCTAGCACATCCGCCAACATGTTCAAGATATATTGCATAAGTCTAATGCCAAGTACAAGCAACGCCATGATCAACATGGAGTTCCCCACAAGTTTTAGCAGGGCGATAAAGTTTGGTTGCATTTGCAAAAAGAAATCCTTACAGGACCCCATCGGAAACTTTGTCCACTCTGCTATTGACCTTACACCATCACCAAGGTTGTGGGTGACAATTATTTTGAGCTCAACATTCCCCCCTTCCTTGGCTTGCACCCAATGTTTAATGTAGACCTCCTTCGGCCATACTTTCCACCATTATTGGACACCTTAGAGATAACAGAGCAGTTGACACCGACAAAGCTCAACCCTGACTGCATGGAATAGGAATCCACTGATCAGATCGTGGACACACAGGTCAAGGTTGCTCGCCAACATAAACTTCAGCTTTATCATGTTATCAAAGTGGGGCAACTCTTGCACCAAGGCAAGTGGCTCACTCGAGGCCAGATTCAATAGGAATTTCCTCATCGTATGGGGGAACTCAACGCAATGGATACCATTGCTTCCCAAGGGGGGAGGATTGATCCAGGTGGATATCGGTGGCCACCCACCTCTTCCAACCAGCTCACATACAATTTTCATCTTGGCAGTTTTTTTCTAGCTTTTCGGGTCCTAAACTTCTGGGGTCGTTTTGAGGCCCTAAACAATGTTTTTTGGGCTCACCACACTCACATGTTGAATGAACTTAGAGTGTTACAACAAAATGTATAGTCCTTAGATAGACCTTTCCAATGGGTTATTGTGTGCCTAAAACGAAGATCGTATGCAAAAGTTACAACCCCGGGAAGTTGATGTACCAACTTACCCCATCAGGGCCCACATTACTTTTGGTGTTTCATCTCCTAGGGTTGGGCTTTTGGATGTTTAGGGTTTTCTGATTACTTATTGATGATAAAAAGGCCTGGACGCATTATTGTAATGTGTTCAGGCTAATGCGCGTAGCCGCCACATCTCTTCTCAAAGATTAGCTACCACCATTCGAGCAAGATTGTTTCATTCTGCATTTTATAGTTTCAACGTATTTCTTTATTGAATAGAAGTTAAGTTTCATTGTATCTCTGTTGTTGTTCTCTGTATATTTGTGTTAATGTTATAGATATGTGTTTCATTTTGTTTCATTCATAAATCCAGATCATTTAGGTTTCCCATATATCCTTGGGGTTTGGGGGTTATGAGGAATGAAGCGTTTTAGAATGTTATGGGCCAAGGAAGATGATTTGATAGCTTTGGTAACTAGGCTAGTAATAGCGTTAATAGGGTTCTTAGTGAGAGGTTTATAAGTAGAGGAAGAAATAAGGTCAAGAAGTTTAGAATCATAGTTTGAGGTATTCATTATAACCATAGCATTACCTTTATCGGCTTTAAGGACAATGATGTCAAGGTTATCATTAAGGCGTTGAATAGAATGAAGTTGTTCTTTGGTTAAGTTAAGTTTAGGAGGTTTGGAACAATGAAGGGTTCTTCCACTCTCTTGCCTAATTTCATCAACTTCGTGAGTAGGAAGGTTATGTGTGATGGATTCAATGGAGAAAATAATATCCTCCATGGAAATAAGCTTGGGGACCAAGGCAAAATTAAAACCTTTCTCAACAAGTTGGGGGGAAAGAGGGTATATTTTGAATGATGATAAATTAACGACCATGGAAGGAAAATAAATGGCTAAGGGAAGGGGAAGTATAAGGGGTTTGGAAATATTTCTATTATAATTGTTATTGAGGTCATCTATGGATGGCAAAGAGTTAGAGACAGAGAGATTGTTATAAATGGAAGAAGAGGCGCAATATGCATGCTGATTATGAACCTGATCAGGGTTGGGGATAATATTGGAGATGCGAATAATAATAGTGGGGACAACCATAATTGGTTATTGATGATGATTATTAATGTCCACTAAGACCAAATTGGTCTATCAAACCTTAAGAAGGTAAATTCTTTAGAATTTTATTTATGTGTCCCAAATTCTTATATATTATTATCATCATTCTGATCTCTATCCCTAACAATAACATTTCGGTTTTTAATTATTATCCATTTGCCTTCCTTCCTGGCTTCTTTTACCTTTTGAACTTCCTTCATTAATTCAACTTGTCTCTAATTATTGCCCATTTGTCTTCCTTCCTGGCTTATTTCACCTCTTGAACTTCCTTACGCTTCTCCGTGAATGTAGACAGACTCGTCATTGTTATTCAAGGAAAACCATGCCACTTGAAATAACCTACTGGTAATTTGTAAGGAGGGAGGCTTTCACTCATGTCAGATGTCTCTAGGTCTTGGGTCATTAACATGTTTCCTTATGTCCAAAGCAAACTAACTCTTAGCCAAGTGAAAGCAAATTTAAGTCATACTCCAAAACCAACTTTAAAACAATAATGCTAAAAAAACAAATTAAATTTACAAAATTTAAAAATAAATTATACACAATGTAAATTAAAATTTGTTATTAATTATTTATATTTACTATTATTATTATTAAAAAACTAATCTAAATGGAAAATTTTAAAGTTATACCAACTGTTTTAAAATATCAAATACAAAGTATTATAGTTAAGTGTCACATATACCTTACACAAAACATTAGATAGAGAAGTCTAATAAAAAAAAATTATTGTGTAACAATTAATTAACTATTATGTTAAAAGAAATATTACTTTATATTTATATTTATATATATAATATTAATTTGATTTATTTCGGATTAATTTTTCGAAATGATATGTTATGTTTCTTAATAGCAAGTACAAATCATCTTTTCAAAAAATCCAAATCACCTTCTCAAAATTATAAATCCAATTATTAACATATGGATGGGCTGAAAGAGAACATAAGGCAATTCATACCATTGTGAATAGAGTTTTGTGACCCACCTTCAAATCAACAAAATTCCCGAATCTCCATGATATTTTTTTCCTTAATAATCTTCCAATGAAAAAGTATTATATATTTTTTTAATGTACTTATTCGAAAATGTAAAACGTATTTTATAGGTGACCTCTCCATTTCACTAGTAGGTGAAACTTTCATGGTGATTTTGATGGGAAGAATGTTAAATCATATGCGTATGGTTAATAATTAATGATATTATTAAACAAAAAAAGTATTAAGTGCCTTCGGCTTCTGTCAAGATTGGATCAGCTGGGTAAATAATCTGGTCTCTTTTATGCTTTATTATCTGTGCTAGTGAATGGGTCTCCATCCGCCCCTTTTAATCCATCACGAGGCATCAGGCAAGGGGACCCTTTATCTCCCTTTTTGCTCATTCTGACGACGGAGGGTCTGGGAAGAAGCCTATGACAAGTTGTTGTCGGGAATCAACTAAAAGGTATCAGCCTAAATAGGGGGATGGATCCGCTCTTGCATCTACAATTTGTGGATGATACAATGTTGTTAGGATCTACAAAAACAAAGGAAGCCAAAACTATAATAACTTCTGGACATTAGTATAAGTTGCCATGCAGCAAGTCCCTGTCGTCGTTTTAAAAAAATGATAATTAATAATGATTAAAGATGTCTTTATTCTAAATATAAAAGTGTATAACTACTAGCATAGTCGTAAACTCGTGGTTGGTGAACACTGAAAGGTTTCGGCTGGTAAAATTTCCAACGCAGTAAAAACTGGATGCGTAGTTAAAGAAAACCCTAATTGACACAGTGTAATTTTTTTTTTTTGGTTCTTTCATTTGCATTGCAAGAATCCATGCGGCTGACTATATTACGACGGACAACGCCAACCAGGAATGAAGAATATGAAAGGGTTGGAATTAAGTTTGCTAATCATTTGAACGTGGCAATTAGATGGTCACACGGTAATTTTTTAATCATATTAAGTAAATGTTAAAAAGTAAAGAGATTAACCGACTCCCTCAAAAATACAAGAAAGTTATGAACATGAGATTTCATTCATTGAGTTGGAAGGACGACGAAGAATATGCCAACATCTTCAATTGATAACCATACAATTGGAATTTATGGTTAAAAGGTGATTAAATGTGCCCATTTCCAATTGGGCGTAACAAAGTATTATGAATTAGTAAACCAAAACTATATGTTCTATTGTTTTATCTAAAGGTAACACCGTACAAGGATGATTCTCAAATTCAACAGCGCAACCATTTGACTGTAAATGAGGCCACATCATAAGCACTAAATAGAGTCTTTATTTGTAACTGCAAAGATATATTAAAAACTACAAAGATAAAATATAGAACATGTTACGTAAGTACACCATTGAAGGTTGTGAAAAAAAATAGACTACATTGAAAAGAAAATGACGATGTATTACCAAATGCAACATGCACCCATAGACACTAACAAGTTCGTAGTTCTTCACTACCAAGGTGCCATGTTGTGGATGGGCCAGGGCCACTGACTCATACTCCACTAGAGGTGGTTCTCAATGGATGATGAAGTCAACGCCCTTATGGGGGCAGCTGATGAAGCCATCTGGAGGCAGGTCGATCTTTTCACCTTTGCAGACACGGCAAGGCTTAACGTCAGCTTTAATGAGCTCCGGGAAGCGATTAAGGCACATATTACACTGTCTCATGTGGAAAAGTGCCAGACTAACTATTGTCACCATTCCTTCGTGACTGTAAGAGGTCTAGAGTCAAGAGCTTCTGAGAAACATACTGCTGAATGTCTAGGATTTACTTGGGAGGCTTCAGGGGTGCAGGCGGGTGGTAAAGGGAGGGTGTCTCGAGGTTTTCCAGAAGGAGAGACAACTGGCACGGGTCCTCGAAGGTATAAACATTGGATCCCAAACTGGTCGAAGCGGAAGCTGACGCTTGGTGAAGATATCGGGTTGGAAGACACGGTTAGTCTTGCGCTCTGTACTCTAGTAGGAAGATTTTCCTACCTGGCTAGGTGTAAGATGCCACTGGATGAGTGTGTTAGCACAAACTGGTGTCCGCTCTTGGGCTATAAGCCATAAGTGGTTTTTTTGATGAAAGGGTGGTTCAAGTTTCATTTTAAGAGGATGGAGGATTTCGAGATGATTCTGGAGAAATTTTGGAGCTACGATGGTGGAAGTCTGATGCTCAAAAGGTGGCGAGTGAGTTTCAATCCTTCTCATGACTACTTTCATTTCAGACATTTCTAGGTGTTGCTTTTGGGTTTGCCTTTACACTTTTGGAATGAAAAAGCATTGGAAGCGATAGGGAATGCTCTTGGAAAGTTTATTAGAGTCGACTTTGGGGCGCTCAGAGCATCAAATAAAAGGATTTGTAGAATCTTAGTGGAAATCGACATCCACACAGGTTTATTGGAAACACTGGAGATTGTTTGGCAGGGTTATTATTTGTCCCAAACCTTGTACTATTTAGGCATCCCCTTCAGATGCATGTGGTGTCAGAAGACGAGCCATTTGTGGTGGGACTGTGTGGGTATACTTGAGGAAGAGGTCTCAGAAGGAACTTTGTTGGAGAGGTCAACTCGCATCGATTCGCGAGATGTTGAGTCGAGCAGGATTAGACCAAGAGGTTATGACTATGTAGACTTCTTTTTGTCGGAGCCAACAAACTCTATTACGAGTAAGCTCAAAACTGTATGTCCTACACTCTTCTATTCTTTATTTGTTTGGGAAAGAAATTCTTTGGATGATTTTAGTTTTTTGGGAGTGCAAAAGGATCCCTTGATTTTTCCAGACAACTCTAGGGCACCTTCGGTGCCCGAAGTCCCGTCGGGTGTTCCCAGGTGCCTTATCATCTAGAGGATTGGTAGGGAGAGGTTCACTACCCGGGGTATCAACTGAATCCTGGTTTGTTAGTGATCCCCCTTATGAAAGATGTCCTAACTGTTGAAAACCCTAAGAGAAGTGTGCCTGGAGCTACAGGTTTACAGGGAAGGGATCCCATATGTTCGACTGATTTTGCAAAGGATTCCTTACTATCGGGTTTTAGGGAACCCAAACTGGGGGACAGTGATATAGGGAATGTACTTGAATCTCTTATCCCATCTAATAGAGAGGTGCATTCCCTGATTCATTTACCTACTTATGGGGGGAGGTCTGTTTACCATAGACCAGATCCTGATTGGGGTTCAGGGTTTTTGGGCTCATATGAGGGGGCCTCTGGGAAAGATTTCTCGTGGTCTAAGGGTCTGGGAATGGATATTTCTCTTATAAAGACTAGGAGTATGAGGAAGAAGAAGGAGGCTACGGGTCCTTCAACTGTGGAGACACACTTACCAGTCATAAATGAATTTGGGGCGTTTAGAGGCCTGAAAGCCCTAGCAAGAGCGAAATCACGATCTTACTCTCCTTAAACATTAGAGGGGTGGGGGGGACCCTGAAATCTGCCTTCCTTCGAAGACTTCTTCGGAGGACAAGTCCAGACATTATCTTTATGCAAGAAACTATGGTTGAGGAAAAAAAGGCTTGTGCTCTAATGTTTTCTCTTCGTCCTTCTTGGCTCACATGTGCAGTTAATGTTGTAGGTACTTCGGGGGGGGGCTTCTTGTATCTTGGAATCTGAATGTGTTTGACATTTCTCCTTTTTTATGTTGTGGTGGTATTCTACTAATAGGTACTTGTCTGGAACTAAACAACCAGTCACTCTGCTAAATGTATATGGACCATGTATTGAGAGGAAATCTTTCTGGGAAAAGGTGGCTGCCAAGGGACTATTGGAGCGCATAAATCTTATACTAGTGGGTGACTTAAACCTTACTTGTGAAGCTAGGGAGTTGTGGGGAGAAGCAACACATATGGACCCGCTGCCAACTTTCTTTAAAGAGATTTTCAATAAATCAAGACTGATAGATGTCGCTTCGGATGTCTTGGTGCCAATTTGGAGGAATGGCCGAAGGGGTATAGCAAGTATTTCCAAAAGATTGGATCAAGTTTTAGTTGTTGAAGATCTTATTGCAAGTGTCGACGGGTATAAATCATGGGTGGATTATCCATATTTTTCGGATCATGTACTAGTCCTTATAAGGTTAGATCGACCTACCTTCCCAACAACTTACCCCCTTAAGTTCAATGCGAGATGGTTATATGAAAAGGAAGTGCTTACTATAGTGACAAAAGTCTGGAAGGACCCGATATATTTGGTTGAAAGGGATGTTCAACAGAGATTAGCAAATAAGCTGAAGTCCTTGAAGACTCTTATAAAAGCATGGGCAAAAGAGTATAAAATAAAACATGAGGAAAATCTTGTCTGTTAGGAGGGACTTCTGAATGATTTACTCATGGATGAGGCTCTGGAGCCTATTAATAGGGACAGGGAGACCAAATTTAAACTTCTGGATGCAGAGCGAGACATTTTATTAAGAGAAGAAGAAGAAATTTGGAGACTTAGAAGTAGAGTGGTGTGGTTAAAGAGTGGGGACAAGAATACAATTTTTTTTCATAATTATGCTAGCTTCAGGAGGAATAAGAATCATATATGGGAGATCAGGGATGAGGGGGGTGAGACTCATACCGGTTTGGAAGCTATTAAAAAAGAACTTGTCAAGTTTTTAAAAACCTTTTATGAGAAATCAGATCATGTGAATATAATTGATCAAGTTGAAACTGGTAGTCTATTTGATCGTTTGGTAAAAATTAGGGATACAGAGCTACTGGAGTGTTCGTGCACAAAACCGGAACTGTGGGAGGTTCTAAAGTCATTCGCCAAAGATAAGAGTCCGGGCCCCGACGGGTGGACTGTGGAGTTCTTTATCCATTTTTTTGATTTAGTGGGAGATGACTTACTAGCACTGGTGGAGGATTCCAGGTTGCGGGGATCAGTGAATAAATCTTTAAATGTGACCTTCCTTACACTTATACCAAAAGTAAATAATCCTAGCTCCTTCGGGGATTACAAACCGATTTCCCTGTATAATTTATGTTACAAGTTGATTTCAAAGATTATCGCCAATAGGATAAAGCCTGTCCTCTCTCTGTCATTGTCGGAGGAACAACTGGGATTTCTTAAAGGTAGACAGATATTGGATGCAATTGGCATGGCTCAGAAATGCCTGCATAGTATAAAGGTCAAAAAATCAAAAGCTATGATTTTAAAGTTAGATATGAAGAAAGCCTATGATGTATAATTTGGGATTTCTTGCACTTGATTGTTATCCAATCGGGTTTCAGCATTCTCTTTACGAACTGGATTTTAAGCTGTGTGACTAATGCAAATTTTGCAGTTCTGATAAATGGGGAGACTTCCCAAATGTTTAAGAGTGGAAGAGGACTTCGACAAGGCTCGTCGTTATCGTCATTGTTATTCATATTGGTTATGGAAGGTCTTAGCTTACTTCTAAAAAAGGAAAGGATGAAGGGAAACTATCTGGGGTGAAGGTTTCAAGGTTAGTGAAGATCTTACATTTTTTCTTTGTGGACGATGTGTTAATTATGACGACTGCATCGGTTGAGGAGTGGCTAGAGATAAAACTAATCTTATCATCCTTCCGTAGGGCCTTTGGTTTGTGTGTAAATTGGTCTAAATCTATCTTTTACTGTTCTGGAGTCTTTGGAGAGACTTTAGAAAATTTAAAGGTTTTGTTCCCCCACAGTTTCGAGGAACTTGCTAAAGGTTTCCAGTACCTTGGATATTTTCTAAAGGCTGATGCATATAAACCGACGGAATGGCAATGGCTCCTCTCTAAAATAGAAGAAAAATTAGGATGGTGGTCTAATAGATGGTTGCCTCTAGGGGGATGGTTTACTCTGGTAAAATCGGTGCTCGAAGGCCAACCCATGTACTGGATGGCACTGGCGGCTATACCTACCTCCATATTACAAAAAATATGGAGTTTGATGTTTAGCTTTCTGTGGTCGGGTGACGTGGGAAGGAAGCACTTCCACCTATGTAGCTGGGATCTTATAGTAAATCCTAAGCATTTGGGAGGCCCGGGTATTCAAAACATCTTTCTATTCAATAGTGCTTTGGCCGCCAACTCATTGTGGTGTGTTTTAACGAAGGATGGGGTGTGGATCAAGGTGATAAAGGATAAGTACATTCCCCACTGTTCCATTCTTACTTGGCTAAGGTCAACAACAACTACTATTTTGTCTGCCTCAGAGACTTGGCGAAATTTGTTGAAATCATTGTACCTTATTACTCATTGGCTCGGTTGGAGACCGAGTTCGGGTCACTTGGTGCAAGTTCCTATTGATAGTTTTTTGGGTTTGGGGCATGCCTCTTTCTTTACAAGCCACCTTCTATCTGAATGAAGACGGAATCATGTGGTATATCTATATCAGGCTATCAGAGTAGGTAGGCTGAGAATACTCTCTGATTATTGGAAAACATGCGAAGAGCTTGGTCTTGTCGGAATCCTTGCAGAGGAATGGGATGCCTTCTGTAAGAAACTGAATAGCGCGGGGATATAGCTTCAAAATACAAATGATGTGCTCATTTGATTGGGAGGAGATAGATCGAGAAACATTTCTGTAAAAAATATATACCTCGCCCTTGCAAACAAATATTGGCCAACTGGTGTCGAGGGATGGAGAAGACACATGTGGAAATGGGATTTGGTGCAAAAGATAAAACTTTTTATCTGGTTATCTGTGGAGAATATGATTCTTACTTGGGACATTTTGCAAAGGAAGGGATGGTGGGGACCAAATATTTGTTTTTTGTGTTTCAAAGAGGCCGAATCTGTGTGTCACCTTTTTGTTTCTTGCAACTTCTGTCGGGAGGTGTGGAACATGCTTTTTAAAGACTTTGATATTATGAATTCCTGGGAAGGTAGTTCTTTAAGTGATTGCTTTGAGAATTGGCATAAAAAGGAGGCATCTTACCTAACACTTCCTTCCATCACATGTTGGTTTATATGGCTGGAAAGGAATAAATTTATCTTTGAAGGAAGCAAAGTTTCATTTTTCTCTATTTTCAAAAGTTAAAGCCCTTCTCCCCTCGGTGACTCTAGTTAAGAAAGTAAAAGTCCGCATCATTCAGTCCCCTTGCATTATTACTTCAATAATGTGTTGGTTCGATGGGGCTGCACACATTAGTGATCTTAGGTGTGGGGCGAGAGGAATTGTAAAGATTAGTGAAACTTCAGTCTATAAGTGGATCTTCAACTATGGACATGGGACAAACATAAGGGCCGAACTGATAGGAGCATGGACGACTCTTTTCTTAGCGCAATGATTGAATCTTGATATGTTCCAGGTAATTGGTGACTCAAAGATCATCATTGAATGGCTGGAGAACAGAGGAAATCTTCAAATCGCCTCCTTGATGGGTTGGATGGATAGAATAAAATTGCTAAAAAACACATTCAGAGAGATACACTTCACCCATGTCTACAAGGAACTAAATATGGATGCAGTTTTCCTCTTGAAAAAGGCACTTACAAAGACTAAAGGCAAGTTAGAATACAACCGATGGGTTGATGGAAATGATGGGACTACCCTCTCCATCAATCTTTTTTAACATAGCTTGTCTTTTCTGGTTTTTTCACTTTCCTGATGATCTCGGTGGTCAGGCCCAAGTATTTTTTGGTATTATTACTGTTGAAGGACATCTATATCTCTATTATTGTAGTTTTTTTGTGTCTGGAATTTATTCCTAAAGAAAGTCTCCTTTGTCTCTGGTTTTTTGCCCTGAAAATAGATTTTCTTTTTTTTATTAGCCTCGGTGTTTTATGGTTTCTCTTAGAACTCTCCTTTTTGTAAAGGCTCTGGTATTTGAATAGAATCGGGATGCGGGTGTGCCAAGTAAGACCATGGTCGAAGATGTTGTAAAGTGCACTCATTTATATTTCTAATATAAAGAGCAATTTTCTCGTTGAAAAAAAAAGTTGGTAGTTCTTTATGTAATTGATGTATGCAATAGCCTAACAAAATCAAGCATGAAAATCCTCGAAGATATCATCGTAAGGGAATTTGAGTCAAAGGTTTTTCCAGGTCATTTGCTCACGTCAATGTAAAGTACGTAAAGCATTTGAAATAATGGAGGAACAAAATGTATTCCTTTCTTTAATCATTGTATGCAACAAACCATCAAACATAATTGAAGGCAAGAAAATTAACGAAGAGATCATCGCAGAGGGATTTTAGTGAAATGAAATTGATGGAAAATTAATTTGCCTTGAAAATTTCCATGATCTACGAACAACTAATGCTTGATAGTGTTGTCCTAAGGATTGAATTGTGGACATAATAATTCTACTCATGGCGTGTGGTAATATAACTATTAAAGGTTGGCACGTAGCCTAGGTATTAGGTATACATCTTAATTTCAACGTCACGTGTCTCATGGGATGAAATATACATGTTAAAATCGACAGACATACCTAGGATCGATCCGAACTAGGTATTATGAAGGAGAGACTCCTCTGTGTTAAAGGCATTGCTGGAGAATAACATTCCTTGCTTATGTACTCAAACATGAACTCGAACATCTAATCTATTAAAGGAAGGCAAGAATGTGCAATTGTGAGACTTTGTCATTTCTGCAAGTAAAGTCAAGCTTGGATACTTGTACAGGTTTAGCTTTCCTTTGATTTTGGCATAGTGATTAACTTCCTATATTCTTCACACTTGTTTGTTTGCATGCATTTCCCACTTCTTCAATTGACACTCATATTTCCCACGTCTTCACCAGTAAGGAAATGCAGAAAGGAGAAAAAAGAAAATTCAACAACAAATTACAGAAGTAGTCGCTTCCCTTCACCCAAGGCCATTTCTTCCCTTCACCCAAGCATGGCATAGCAAGCCTTCACAATTGTTATTAGGAAAAGCATAGTATCATTTCTTCATTCAGTGATTTTATACCATTTTTCTTTGGTCCATATGTGCTCAAGTCATAGGTCTTGTGTAGACCATATTTAGTCATGCCTACTCTGATTTGCTCTCACGGTCCCCTAAAAACATGTCATGCATTAGATATACCTGAAGTAGGTAGCACAATATGAAATATCCATGCTATAAGAGTTTTCTATCAATGAAGATTAAAATCACATCCTAAAATTCAATCAGAGGTTACAAAGACTTTTGATAGTTCTGTACTAATTCACAATTAAAATTTAACAGGATGTTTATTCAATCAACCATGTCAAATAAAAAAAAATGTATCATAATTGAAAAAAGCCCAGAAGCTTACTTCAATGTCCATCCTTGAGTGTATCTAGAGATTGTTGAGGCTACTCCACACCACATAACCTAAAATCGTGCTCTAGTTTATGCCTTTTGCTTGGTCTTTGTAGTAGACCTCTACATCTAGGGCAACGTGAAGGGAAGCCAAATCCTTAGATTTAGATTTACACACCTCCCTTTGTGAATCTTCTATTCGCTACCAAGCATACAATCCCTTGAAGGATGACTACATCCCCTTATAAATCCAATGAACCCATCGATTCCATGCTTTTCATGAAAACCACTAGCTACCCAGTCTTCACCGTCAATTGGGGAAAGGTGTTTAGAAACATTCTCACATAGAAGAATCGTCACCAGAGTTTGGATTCATATTCAATAATAGAACCACCCGCCCTTCTTTGTTTGTCCTTTCTCCATTCCTCAGTAACTCGTTCCTTTACTTGTCATTATTGTAACCACGGGAACAACTTGTCAAATATGTCGGGTTGGTAGAGGTTCTTGTGAGCAATTGGCCGCATTTATCATAGTGGCTCTTTTGGCTTCACCGTCCCTGCTCTTCTAGTTTGGTTCAATAACGCATGGAAGTGACCTGAGCGAGAACTTTGCCATGATCATTTGCTTTTAGAAGTAGAAGCGCCATGCTATAGGAGGCAACAAAAACATTAGGTATGGGTAGGCTTATAAAAGCAACATGGAGTTAGTGGATTGTATGAAAGCTGTAGCAACGATAGACAATGTGGTGTGGAATGGAGGGGATCTACAATGAATGGTTTTGGTTGTAGGAATATTGACAATGGAAAGTAATGGTCCAATGCTTTTCCTATCACTCAAGTATATGGAGAAAAAATATCTGACGGTCCTTGCATGTGCTATCAGTGAAGCCTCACAAGCAAAACCGGCCTGTGAAATCTCTTGCTATGTGCTAAATGACTATCTCGTGAAATCTCTTCCTCTACACTGAATGGATCATATAAAGTTGTAGACTAAAGGCACCATGCTTGAGAATATAGGAAGCTGAACAAGCAAATTCAAATCTATTACAGGTATGGATTAATGTTTTTATTGTAGCGGTGGTATTGTATGTGATGATAGTGGTGGTCTTGTATGTGATGTATTAATTGTGCAGTGGCATTGGTGGCAAGGGTGGAAGAGGAGGTGGCCATGCGGTGAGTGACGGTGGTAGCGAGGGTGGAAGAGGAGGTGGCCATGCGGTGAGCGGTGGGTTCTGGGCCTATGCAACATGTCAACACCTAGATCATGTTAGAGCCTCGACTGCAACAACGAGTGTAGAACCTTGCGCTATAATTGCTTCACCACCTAGAAACAAACAAATTGGTGGTCGTGGCCACTCTTAATTAATATTCTATTATGAATTACGACGACAAGTTTTCAAATTCCACTTTACATGTCCACTTCATAATTTTTTTAAATTTTATGTTTTTAAATCATTTCTTAATATCTAACAAATAGAAGAAAAAATTAACATACACTAGGGGCATTTAAGTCTCATCAAGAATTCTCCACCAATCAAAATTTTAAATTATCAAATAACAAAATTCAAAAAATTGTTTAGCATTTTCATAATAATAAGAATAATACATGATTTCTCAAAACTTTAGGATATGTTTTGCAAAAGGACTGAAATAATTACAAGTCAAAATAGGTTGACTCGTAAATGAAAGCTAAAGTCCCTAGCTTGGCAGGGACTAATAAGATG
This sequence comes from Picea glauca, assembly GCA_000966675.3. NCBI lineage: Eukaryota > Viridiplantae > Streptophyta > Pinopsida > Pinales > Pinaceae > Picea > Picea glauca. The sequence goes on from JZKD02S1912542.1 coordinate 392,894, forward strand.
AATCTCTTAGACTATTAATTTTTTTTATGAGTTTCGCAAATTGCTAAATGGTTGGGATTTCATTTTGACTGATTTTAGGGGTAGGTCAAAATGGTTGATTTATGGGTGGAAGTCAAAAGTTCTTTCATACTTTAACAATTGGTATTTTTATTAAAGTTTGAGATTGTACTTTACTCCTATGAGTTGGGTAAAGAGATTTTAATCCTAAACATATATGAGCTTTATGTTAATAGACTTGTTTTATGAAATAATTGATTATTAAGGAGAGCTCTATTAGGGTTTTTTGCGATCTCTGAATTCTTTGGTTTTGATATGGTGTTTTTTTATGGATCCTATGGGGGTTAGCCCCCCTTCTTATAAATCGACCATTAATGGCGTCGTCCATACCATTCATTCTGCAGCTCCAGAAGATTCCTCATGTATCCCTTCTTAGCCGAAAGACATTATCGGTGAGCTCCCCTCGCAAGATGTTTGCATGAAGGATTGGCCTCAACCAAATGGTGAACTGCCCAACTAGAAACCTAACCAGTGCATTCCCAAGGTGATTGAGATGCGTAAATATGAAATATTCTCAAAGCGGGTTGGAAGTTATGTTCAATTTAAGAAAGACCACATGGTCATTGGTAAATTTCTTGGGATCTATCCTTTAGAGAGAGATTTAGTTGCTTGGATCCACTCTTGCTAGAAACCTAGAGACAACTTTGATCTAAAGATTAATTCCAAAGGGTTTTTCATAACCATCTTCCATAATCACGAGGATAGAGAGAGGATTTTTGAAAATGGGTCCTATTTTTTTTTCGCTTTGTCGATCTACACCTCTATTACTAGATAGAGAAATTCAATCCCGATAAGGAATACTTCACCTATGCCCCAGTTTGGGTTCGTCTCTATTCATTTCCACATGAATATTGGGACAAGGAAATCTTGGCAGACATAGGTAACATGTTGGGAACCTATGTCAAATCTGCGGAAGCCACCAAATAGGGTTGATACACTACCTATGCTCGGATTTGCATCTATATGAATGTTTATGTTCCCATCCCTGAGTCGATATGCCTCAACTATTAAGACTCAGATTGGATCCAAACCCTGGATTATGAATTCATTCCCTTTCGTTGTCGGCACTGCCTCGAACATGGTAATTTCTTCATATATTTTTCTTTACTTATCTCCCCTAATCCATTCAAGCCTGAAGTCGAGAAAGATGAGGAGGGTTTTACCAAGATTGCCAACAAATGTCGATCCGGGAGAAAGACCACCCCCTCTGTCCCTTCCAAATCTCCCACAAGCAAAAACAACTATGAAATCCTCAGATTTGTCCTAGAGGATCTTCATTCTAACCATATTCCTAATCCCTCTTATAACAATTCAAAATATCGTAAACCCTCAGATCATGCCCCCAACCCTGATGAGCCCAAAATACCAAAAACTTCGATATTCCTATTGATATCTCACCCCACGAAGATGTGGCCATGAATCTTAAAGGAGAGGAGTGTATTGACCTTGATCAAGACAATGTGGAATTGGAAGGCATAGTTCTAGAAGGTATTGTGGAAGCATGCCACAGGTAGGACATGAAGTCAATCCCACCCGAGCACATTTAGCGTTATTGGCACCCAAGGTTTTGAAGAAGAGTGTACGCACACCATAGATCAACGCTGCACACACACTCAGGAAGAGACACCGCATGACACCAGGAAGAATTAACATTTGCGCCAACTAAAGGAATACTGTGTGTGCCAACCCAATTTTGTATTATGTGCAAGGAAACAAGAAGAGACTACATGTAGACCAAATCTGAGTGTATCTTTAGGAATATTTATAAATGATTTTATAACAACCCGAATAATCATGGGCAAGGGTATGGATGAGTTGGCCAGTTAGTTAGGATCTCCATGCTCTAGAAAAGATATGGGGGATCCATGCAGACCTGTAAAGTGTGTGGGGATTTTGTTCACTCCATAGAATGGAGTGGAGCAATGGAGATAGAGAGAGAATTCATGATTGTAATAGAGAGTAGAATGGAACAGAGGGAGTTCGTTCCAAGTCTAGTTTTGTCCTAGTTTTGGCATGAGTCCGTAATAGAGCAAGAAACTGGGTATGAATAGAAAAGAAGGGATTAGTGCGCATGGCACATTTCTGTGTTTATGATTTTGCATCTGCATGACTTTGAATTTAATGAATGAAATATGAAGTCCTTTCTCCATACATTATTTTGTGTTATGGTTTGAATATCTGTATGTTTACTTTCCTATGTATGGTAATCAATCACTTGGTTATGAATGAATGAATGGGTTTATTCCCAAGAGGTTTACTATATGTGGTGTCCCTTCATATCTGACACAAGACTAATTGTCACACACCCACGGTGGGGCGTAAAAATTTCGTTCTCCTTACAGGAACAATCCTCTCTCCACGATCTCTAATTTGGAAAGTCGGGGAACTAGCCCCCTTTTTCTTTGACGACCATTGTATATGACCGTGGTTTACGATCGAGCACCAATCACGTGATTGTGGAAGTGGACAAGGGTGGTTTGAGTCCAACTGCTTTTCTCCCTGCAATTCACCATGAGCCACCACATGTCCCTTTCTCAATACTGTGGCTTCGATTGCGGCCTGCTCTCTAACTTTTAAAGTCCGGGCACTTTCTATCCCCACAATTCAACGTGACCTTTGATCTCACAATCTTGATGGTACTTCTGAACTGATAGCTTAGATTTCCCCCTTTTTAAAATCAACGAACATGATTTGCTTAAGGACTTTGACGCTCAGAGTTTTCAACTCTCAACCCTTGCTTTCTATGCAACGGATATCTCTCGGAGTGGAAGATTTGCTGACACCTGTGGAAGATCAATTATGTTTAATACCTTCTCTTTCTTCCAGAGTGATTTCTCTCAGAGTGGCAGATTGTTTGACACACATCCTCTCCAAATCAACGACCCTGGTCCTCTTCGGGACTTCGACACTTTTCAACCAAGACCAGATCAACGACCTTCAACTCCCTTCTCAATCAACAATCGATATTCTTCTTTGGGACTTCAACGCTTTCACCCTCTACTTTTCGCTGGAGTATTCTGTACCTGGAGTTCTAGATCTCGCGTCACACATCCACCTCAAATCGACGACTCTCATCCACTTCAGGACTTCAACCTTCAGAAATCTCAAACCTCAAAATCTCCTCGCTCTGTTTCTTTCATAACGTTCTATCTGAAGTTCACGGTCTGATGACATGTGCCCTCTGGATCTGACGGTCCAAATTTTCTTTGGGTCTTCGGGCTTCATATCTTTCAATTCTCAAACTTCACTTTTCCTCAAAGTATGCAGATTTTTGCCGCATGTCCCCTTTGAATCGAGCGACTGAGAATTACTTCGGGTCTTTACCCGAAGTCCACATATTCATGCCACCTACCCTCTGGATCTGATGATTGAGATTCACTTCGACTCTCCGACGTTTCAGGCTTCGGGAGTTTCAACTCTCAACTGAAATTCTCGAAGTGATTTCCCCGGAGTTATTGATCTTCTGACACGTGTCTTCTAGCGATCAATGGTCAGGATCTACTTCAGCTATTTCACCTTCTCCTGGTTCACGAACTTCCGAAGTTGTGGATCTTGCACCACCTATCCTCCTTGACGATGGACGGTCCCAAATTACTTCGTGACTTCAGAACTTTGGTAAGTTCACTCTCTTGCATGTACAAAGCACTAAGGCTCGTGCACCTTGTTTGATCAGACGGTTGTTGATCCTTTGCACTGTGATCCAATGGTTACTGTCGCTCCTCCTCTCGAGCTTTCGAATTCCTCTGACTTAGAAGAGTTTTGTGGATGTTCAAAGGCTTCTGCCTTCGTTCCTCCTATGAGCTTGACTATCTTGGGTCTCACTTTTTCTCTTGAAAATGTCATCTCTTCTTAGCTTTCTGATTCTCTCAGACCGACGATACCGAAGGACTCCGTTACTTCGTGGATTTCCTAAGGGGTTCACGACCAACCATCTCACAGCTATTCAAGGCCTGGCGGTTATGATATGACCACTACTGAGATGTCCGCTGATCGATGGTTTATAGTAATTGTGGGGCCCCAATGTGCGTGCTCTTTATCAGATAGCTCACCCTCCACAATATGGAAAGTACTCGCCCAACTTGGTCGAATCAGGGTCGTTGATCTTCCATCCCAATGAGATCAACGACGTTGGTGAATTGCGGGCCGCGAACTAGCACATCTGCTACTTTCACCTTCATGCTCCGCAATGATTCCCCACCCTCGATCTCCGTTCATAGATCGACAGTTTACAATGATTGCGGGGTTCAACCTCCGTAATCTGGAAAGTGCTCACCCGACTCTAGTCTAATCCTAGTCATTGATCTCCCATTCTCGACGAGATCGACGACATGGGTTGATTGTGGGCCATGAACTAGCATGTCCACTAATTTCACCTTCGCACTCTGCAATGATTCCCAACCATTGATTTAATCGAGTGGCTAGTGTTTGATTCGGTAACCCCAATGAGAGTTTGAGTCGATCTGATGACCAATATGGCCTCTCCTCCCATTAAATGGCTCGCTTCCATCTTTGATGTCAGATTCTTAAGTCATCGGTGGTTCGGGTAACTTGACTATCGTACAATTTGACATCTTATAGCTTCAAGTTCCAAGGTTTCGAAACCTTCATGAGCTAACTCCTTTTTGCGCAGGGTTCCTAGACCCAGGTCACATGGGTCTTCAGATAACTCTTGGGCTAGGATCCCTACTCTTAGTTGGGTTTTTGGTTAAGGACTTAGGTGCGAGTTCAAAGTCTCCTAGACTACTGATCTGAAGGGAACTCCTTCCTAACTCACAAAGATTTAAGCTTTGAGTCAGGGCAAGGTAAACTCGTGAGGTTACCAAATGGTAGCTATGCCAAGAGGCATGCTCCGAATCTGGAATGGTGATGTAATTCCCTGGATAACGTGCCTCCGAGGATTGAACGAGAGCATATGTTAAATCAAACATAAGTGTATGTTCTCGATGGAATGAATGTATACTCATAACTTTAATCATTTAATACAAAAAACCATTTATAGACATATAAATACATGCATGCATCCATTATTTCCAATTCAAAACACAAGGCATGAAAACACTTATCAGAACCATGAGGCATGATGCGACTGCTGAAAGGGGTGCTCGTTTAGGCTCAGTCACTCCCAATGGATTTATCACTGGCAACCCCCAAGCTTAGACCACGATGCTTTGAGATTCAATCTCTTTCTTCTAGCGCAACAAAAGTTAGGGACGAAGGTTACTCTCCTTATCCCAACACGGAAATAGATGGGGACGAAGGTTACTCTCCTTCTCCCAACTCAGTCTCTATTTTCTGGGATTAGAACTCACTTCCCTTGTTCTTAGTCCTTCCTTGGACCTGAGAGCTTTTGGCTCTTGTCTCTGCACTCTTTGCAGGCCTCCCCCGCACCCACCATGCTTCCTTTCTTTCCTTCCTCAGCAAGATTGCGTGTGGCGTGAATTCCTAGTCTGTGGTCAGGTATGGAAGCCTTAAAGATGGGCGGTCTGCCCCATCCCCTCATTAAATCTTGAGGAGGTCTTCCCACCTACCAGCTGTTGGGGCTTAGAAATGTCATATTTTCATCCACCTTTACCTTCATCATTCTTCACATTTCATCGCCCATTAACCTTTCATGATATCATTTTCATAAATACATTTGGGTTTCACCTTACTATTTTCCACTTTATTCATTTTAGTATTAAAAGGGAATTCATGATTAAATATTAGAAAGTCGACATGTTTTCATATATATCTCAAAAAAGTGTGAGCTTTGTAATGTGTAGGAATATGTGAAGGATTAATTCAAAAGGACTTCTCAAATACTTCCTCCACCATTTCAAGATTTGAGGAGATAATTCAAGGAGAAGATAATGGAGATTTGGTTGGCATATCTTATCCAAGATATATGAGATATATGTGTGAGGATTTGAAGGGATTATATTTTGTAATAATGGGAAAATAGTTGAGAGGATAGTGGATTTGTAATTCTGAGATGGTTATCTTATCTTCAAGATTCTCATGTATAAAAGAGAGTGCTCTCTCTTCATGAGGGGGTAGTAATCATTTTGAGTAAGTAGTAATTAGGATGAGAAAGATAGTAGTCATTAGGATTTGAAAGAAATGTATTCTTAGCTTTGATTCATAGTTTTGGTTTTCATGCTTTCATTATTATGTTATTAAGATTAATTTGATTATTGTAATGTAAGATTGTTTCATTGGTGTGAGCTCATATATGTTGTTGTATCATTCAACTCTTCACATGTTGTATTTTCTTTTCCTTCATGTAGTTCTCCATTCCTAGATTAATTTCATTTACGCAATTTCATTTCAGTCGTAGGTTGTAGCAATTCAATTCCAAGCCGTGTGTTTCAATTTCCTGCATTAGATTAATGATTCAATTTCAATTATACCTTAGACATTAGATTAGATTAGTCCTGCTTCAATCCTGCATATACTTTGCGTGTGCTTCGTAAGTTTACGAACCTCAGATTGACAAATTAGATAGTTGGGCAAGTACTACAATGCAATTAATTCAACATTAGTTCGGCCCAATATAACGACTGTCGTTCCCTTGTTACGATTGATGTTCCCTTTACAGGAAGTGTCGTTCATTTGAATAGAACAACTGTCGTCCCCTTTACGATTGTTGTTCCTTTACAGGTGTTGCATCTCTGGAAGATGAGGTATTGAAAACGAAAGGTAATAACCTACGTAGGGAACAAGTAAAATGCTTGTGCCAGCGCCTACCTTCGGCTGATGTATAGAGGTTGTTTTTAGGACATCTTTAGAGCCCAACATTTTGGCTCCATTGCCAGGGAAGCATGATGGATTGAGGTATCAGTTTCTTTTTTCATTTCAATTCATGCAAGTGTGATCTAGATGTGTTGGTAAGGGGTCATAGCAACTACTGGAATGGAGACTCCTCGTTTTCTCCCTGCCAACTAGGTAAAAGTAATTTCAATTTCCGTAAGAGTCATTTCAATTCCTGCAAATTTCAATTTATGCAAGAGTGTTTAATTTCTGCAAGTGTGATCTACATGTGTTGGTTATAAGGGCCATAGAAGCTACTTCAGTGGAGACTCCTCACTATCCCTACCAACTATCAAGAGCATTTAATTTTTGCAACTGTGAAGAGTAATTGTTTTATGTTTTAGCAAGAATGTTTTTAGTTAAGTTTTTAATTTTGATTTGGGTGCTATAAGAATCCTTTTTTAACATGGTTTACCAATGAATTTCAGCTTAGAACTACTCACTTAGATCCTGGCAGATGCCGGGATTTCCTATTCCCAGGAAGATGAGATTTTGACAAGGATCAAAGATTCAAATACTCCTCCAGAAACAATTGAATATCCAACATCTGAAGACTCTTATGCATCCGATGATGAACAATTGATTGAAAAGGAGATCGAGGAAGATGAAGAAGGAGTTACAATATGATCTGAGCGAGGAACATCGTGCCTATGAAAGCCTTATCGAGCAATGGTTCCAACTAAGTACTAGGTTAGATAAATTTTGTTTTTGTTTTTATCGAGTTAAATCACAGTCACAACAATTCAATTTGTTCATTTTTGTATACTTCTATTTTTCATGCGTAAAAATTAAAACGAACATAATTTTATTACTGTTATGTGAATGGCTCCACTGAAGGTTTAACTACACGTAACTAATTGTTAAATCTAATTAGCATAGAGTAGGTAGGATTTTATTTTCAAGTTTTTTATTTTTTTAGAATAAGTATGCTCTCAAATAAGTATGCCCTCTTCCTGCGCCTTGTTGCGATCTAAAAGATCAGAAAGTAGAGATCAAAGGAATGGCTATGAGATGTTTTGAGGAATGTTTTGGTATTGTTGAAGATTTGAAAACTAATGTTTAAATCAATTTTTGTCTTGAATGTTCAAAATTAATTTGTCTCCATTTGCTAAAGAATTTGATTCAATTTGATTTGCCTCAAATGCTAATAAAATTTCTAGTTTTATTTAAAAAATAAAATATACAAAAAATAAAAAAAATAAAAAAAAATGCATAAATTGAACTGAAGATATCTCACAAACTGGGATCTGGGTTTTTATGATTTTTGGACAGGAAGTGCATTATGTTATGGTAAAAAAACCTAGTAAATTTCAGGCCAACTTAGTACATGTTTTTCAAGAAAATAAATATAGTGACCTTCAACCATTTTTCAGCTTTCTCAAAAACCCTGATGTGGGTATTGTTGATTTTTGGCATGTAGAAGCATTTGGACCATGAGAACTTGCATGCAAAATTTCAGCTCAACCTAGTTCGATGTTTGTGAGAAAATCACATTTGACATTCGTTGTTACACCCTGCAAATACACCCCTGTAGCAGCATGCAACAAAAACAATAATAATTTTTTTTCGAATGCAATTCATATCACAATAATAGAACTTGGCTAGGAGATCTGATTTTATGGGTGGAGGTTATGGGGTCAAACCCCATCCACACCACTCTTTATGTCATTTTTTCAGCGATTTAATGATTTGGCAATGATCTGTTAGTTATGTGTTCTGTTGGAACTTGGCTATTCTTGGAGTCACCCCTGGTTTTAGCATCCTTGAGAACAAAAATTATATGCCTATAATGTTGTTTGCATGTGAGAAGGTCGATTTTAATTTTGAGTGTTTTGTTTCCCATTTTTCCGTTAGTATCATTTCTATTTTTCTTTTTGCATTTTCCTTTGATATGTAAAACAAAGACAATAAAAATGATCAAACCATGAAAAAAACAAAACAATAAAAATATTTATAAAAGTATAAAAAGAAAATATATATATATATATATATTTTTTTTTATAAAAATGAAAACAAATTGTAAAAAAATAAAAAATAAAAAATTGTGAATGGATTTTCACATTTCCTGAAAAAATCATTGGAATCATGCTTTTATCTTTTCATGCTAAAATTATTGTGAAGTTGCTCCACCAGGTATTCACGAAGAGGATTGTCAAAAATGCGCTATCACCAATCGGTAAAAACATATTTCATTTTTTTTCATTTGGTTGATAACATTAGTATTCATTTCTACACTTTATGTTTTTGATATTCTCACACTATTTGTTGCAGATTAGTGCTAACATTTTACAGGTTCAAAGACGATCAAATTTCTTACAGAAGTGACTTTCAAGAATCATAGAAACTTTTCCGAAAAAAAGAATGCTTTGTTAACACTCTGAAGGAGTTGAGTTTCTATCGCACATGTCACACCATTTATCATAAGAAGCTTTTTAGAAACCATTTGTATCATGACATGATCACTTACCCTTCTCCTTCCAAGATTATTCGTCATCCATATATTGAAGTCCACTGTTCCATTGAATTATCCTTCATGACTTCACACACGCCTATCTTTCTGAGTCACATACATCTTTTTTTTTTTTTCCAGTTCATTTTGCCTCGTCAATAAAACTATTCAGCTCCCTTTCCATGACTACATTGCCTTTTCATAAACACTATCGCTACTGAGATCTTTTCTATAGTCCTGCCAATATTTTTATCAAACTCACGTTGACTAATGTGGGATTCCTTAAGGCCCACCTTTCAACAAGTCTTGCCCCATCGACCTTAGCACCTTATCTGGGATATAGACTAGAGTCCATTTTGAGTACCTAGAGGCTTGCATGCCTTAATGGCAAGTTCTCTCGCTGACAATCATGGGAACACATCAATGTCCCTTGATTGTTAGATCTTGCAAGTGGCTCGACATCAGCTCATTCATTCGCACTTCGCAAGCTGTACTCGGGTACCTTGGCACTCATTGACATCAATGGTAAGTTGCCTCTCATTGATTAACGAAATTCATCAATGGCTGGTAATCCAATGACTTCTCTTCATGCTCGAGATTGACACATCCATTCGCACGATTAGAATTTTACCATCGGGCTGTAGTAGATGAAGACTATACACTTTTCATGACTCCATTAGCAGTTACAACAACATGACTTCAACTATATGAGAGTACTACAGTTCCACTTTCATAGTTCCTCTTTTCCATGATTCATCAACAACAGTTCAGATTCCTCCACTTCACATTTTCTAATCCAACAGTCATGGCAGTCATAGCTATAGCAGCAGTCACCTTTCATATGATCCTGCAGCAGTGACATCTTCCATGCTCCAACAAATGCATCAACCATATTTCTATTGCATAGTTCATCAACATTTTGGGTAAGTGGAGGTATGTTATTTTCTAAACTTTAATCATGTAATTCATCCACTGCTAGCAATGAATAATTTGGAAAATTCCCTCACCAAGCTCCCTTTCCTTTTCACTTCTATGACCCACGCCAAGTTGCATGCGGACATGCAACCAAATCAATTGGGGGGTAGGGGAGTTTATTCACTATCATCACTCCATTTTTCCACTACCATCATTCCATTTTCATCTCATTTTCCATTTATGAACATTTCTTTTCCAACGATACTTTGTTGCACTTTGATTCATAAGCATTGATATACATATTGGCATGATTCACAAATACGAAAAAGGCCTTTCTTATACTCAATGATGTTTCCTTATGCACATTGATAGCATATATTTTCCAGTTAGAATATGGATAAATTATTATCATAACAGTAAGAGAACATATAATGAAATGAATGTTGTTAACACAGGAACCAACATTCTTTATATTCATGGTTGTCACACAAGAACCAACCATAAGAAAATGACAGTTGTTACTCATGTAAATCCCATCCTGGAAACATTCATTATCATCACTCAAAGCCGAAATTCAGATGCCAAAATTTCTTGAGAAGATCCATGCATAGTTACATGTGGACATGCAACAAGTTCAGTTGGGGGGTATGTTGGGGCTCATAAATGTCATATTTTCATCCACCTTTCCCTTCATCATTCTTCACATTTCATCGCCCATTAACCTTTCATGATATCATTTTCATAAATACATTTGGGTTTCACCTTATTATTTTCCACTTTATTCATTTTAGTATTAAAAGGGAATTTGTGATTAAACATTAGAAAATTGACATGTTTTCATATATATCTCAAAAATGTGTGAGCTTTGTAATGTGTAGGAATATGTGAAGGATTAATCCAAAAGGACTTCTCAAATACTTCCTCGACCATTTCAAGATTTGAGGAGATAATTCAAGGAGAAGATCATGGAGATTTGGTTGGCATATCCTATCCAAGATATATGAGAGACATGAGTGAGGATTTGAAGGGATTATATTTTGTAATAATGGGAAAATAGTTGAGAGAATAGTGGATTTGTAATTATGAGATGGTTATCTTATATTCAAGACTCTCATTTATAAAAGAGAGTGCTCTCTCTTCATGAGGGGGTAGTAATCATTTGGAGTAAGTAGTAGTTAGGATGAGAAAGAGAGTAGTCATTAGGATTTGAAAAAAATGTATTCTTAGCTTTGATTTATAGTTTTGGTTTTCATGCTTTCATTATTATGTTATGAATATTGATTTGATTATTGTAATGTAAGATTGCTTCATTGGTGTGAGCTCACATACGTTGTTGTGTCATTCAACTCTTCACATGTTGTATTTTCTTTTCCTTCATGTCATTCTCCATTCCTAGATTAGATTCATTTACGCAATTTCATTTCAGTCATAGGTTGTAGCAATTCAATTCCAAGTTGTGTGTTTCAAGTTCCTCCATTAGATTAATGATTCAACTTCAGTTATAGCTTAGACATTAGATTAGATTAGTCTCGCTTCAATCCTGCATATACTTTGTGTGTGATTCGTAAGTTTACGAACCTCAGATTGACAAATTAGATAGTTGGGAAAGTACTACAATGCAATTAATTCAACATTAGTTTGGCCCAATATAATGAGTGTCGTTCCTTTGTTACAATTGTTGTTCCCTTTACAGGAAGTGTCGTTCATTTGAATAGAACAACTGTCGTTCCCTTTACGATTGTTGTTCCTTTACAGGTGTTGCATCTTTGGAGGATGAGGTATTGAAAACAAAAGGTAAGAACCTACGTAGGCAACAAGTAAAATGCTTGTGCCAGAGCCTACCTTCGGCTGATGCATATGGGTTGTTTTTAGGACATCTTTAGATCCCAACACCAGCCTGACTGTAATTCATTCTTGGGTCAGAGGTTTGTTTTGATCCTGAGCAATTCAATCCAACAAAGTACTGGTTCGGTGGAGGTTATCGCAACCATTCTAGATCCCCTCCACCACCTTTTCATAGCATTCATGGTCTCTTCTTAGCACATCCCCTTTTCTAGAAGTCATGCAACACGTATCCATTTTATATTAAAATAACATAATTTACATTCATCGACCTTTTATACAAAGGTCCATCAAATCAAACATTCACACCTTTGAGTTTTCCATAGTTCCCTAGCCATTATAGTTATAATTACAAACTAGGGGGAAACCGGGTGTTACAATTCCCTCCCCCTTAAAGGAACATTGTCCTCGATGTTCTATTTGTCAACTGGATATGTATATACAAGAGTAAACAAAGTCAGATATGCTTGTCTCATGGCATCCTCCATTTCCCACGTAGCCTCATCTGGGCCAAAGTGTTTCCACTGCACCTTGACCTGTGTAATGGTTCGGTTCCTGAGTGAGGTTTCCTTCCTGTCTAGTATGCATTGAGGTTATGACATGATTTTCCTTCTGGCTCCACCTGGATCACAGACCAGACAATTATATGATTAGAATCATGTACATATTTCTTCAATAATGAAACATGGAAAACATTATGTGCCTTTACTGTGGGAGGAAGTGCTAACCTATAGGCTACAAGTCCCACTCTATCTAAGATTTCAAAGGGTCCACAATACTGAGGTGCCAGTTTGGCAGAATATCCCATTCTTAGTGAACTCTTCCTGGGTCTAACTCTGAGATAGACGTGGTCTCCTATCTTGAACTCTTTGGGAGTTCTCTTTCCGTCGGTGTAAATTTTCTGTCTATCTTGAACAATCTTCAAATTTTACCTTATCTGAATCACTTGATGTTCAATTTCTTTCAGCATGTCGGGTCCGATGGTAATTCTGTCCACTGGATTACTCCACCTAATTGGAATCTTGCATTGTCTACCATAGAGGGCTTCAAAAGGGCTCATCTTCAAGGATTCTTGATAACCCTTGTTGTAGGCAAACTCTACCAATGGTAGGTAGTCTTCCCACTTCTTAGGATGATGCATTACATGCATCCTTAGTATGTCTTCTACTATTTGGTTCACTCTTTCTGTTTGTCCATCAGTTTGAGGGTGGTACGTTGTGCTGAACAACAATTTAGTCTCAAAACCAACCATTAGGGATTTCCAAAATCTTGAAGTAAATTTGGTGTCTCTGTCAGATACAATTTCCTTGGGCATGCCATGCAATCTGAATATCTCCTTCATGAATATGTTGGCAATATCTATTGCCTTGCAAGTTGACTTGACATGAACAAAATGAGAAGAATTACTCAGTTTGTCCACCACGACCATGATGGCATCATTTTTCTTGGTCGACTTTGGTAATCCGGTGATGAAATCCATGGAGATGGTTTCCCATTTCCATTTTGGTATTGGTAGGGGCTGTAACAACCCTGCGGGATGCAGGTGTTCTGCCTTAACTTGCTGGCATTCTAGACACTTAGCTAGATAGTTGGCTATGTCTTTCTTCAATCCAGGCCAATAAAATTGTTTCCTAGTGGCCGTGATCATTTTCTGATATCCCGGGTGACCAATATATGGTCTCTTGTGTAGTTCATCCATTATGAACCTCTTCAAGTCGTCACAATTTGGAATATACAATCTGTTTCTGTAAGTCAACAGGCCTTCCTCGAGTGGTAGCCTTCATACTTTAGCCATGTAGGCTCTTGCCTTAGGTACAAGGTCATGGTCTTGAAGAATGCATCTATTTCTTGTGCATTCTTGACTCTTTCCCTGACATCCATTTAACATGTGCTTATCATTGCCAGATGAATTGTTTTTCTACTTCTGCTAAGGGCATCGACCACCCTATTTCCTTTCCTTTGATATGTTTGATTTCGAAATCAAACTCACTAAGGAGAGCCATCCACCTAGCTTGCTTGACATTGAGTTTTGGTTGATCAAACAAGTACCTCGACCCACATTGGTCTGTCATAAGCACAAATCTCCTACCCATGAGGTAGTGCCTCCACATTTTTAAAGTATGTACTATGGCAGCCAGCTCTAGGTCATGGGTCACATAATTGATCTCATGCTCATTTAATTTTCTGGATGTGTAGCAAATTACACGTCCCTCTTGCATAAGGACTCCTCCGAGTCCTTCCTTGTAGGCATCTGTACACACAACAAAATCATTATCCAGGTCTACAATATTCAGTACAGGTGCATGGGTCAGGAGGTATTTCAGTTCCTGAAATGTTTCTTCACATTTTGATGTCCAAGTGAATTTAACCCCCTTTTTCTGAAGGGCAATGATTGGACAACCAATCTTAGAAAATTCTTTTATGAACCTTCTATAGTATCCTGCTAAGCCCATGAAGGATTTGATATCAGATACATCCTTTGGGGTAGGCCATTCCATAATAGATCTGATCTTGTCAGAGTCTACTACCACCCCTTCCTTAGAAATAACATGGAATAAGTAATGGACTTGCTTCTGGAAAAAGTCGCACTTGCTAAACTTATTGTAGAGCTGATGCTCTCTTAGTACTTGAAGTACGAGTCTAAGATGTTCTTCGTGCTCCTCTTTTTTCTTGGAGTAGATTAGGATATCATCAATGAAAACCAATACAAATTTGTCCAAATTTTTTTTGAGTACATTATTCAACAAGCACATAAAACTGGCGAGGGCGTTGGTTAACCCAAATGGCACCACCACAAACTCATAGTGACCATACCTCATCCTAAAGGTTGTTTTGTGGATGTCTTCATCCTTAATTCGGACTTGATGGTATCCAGACCTTAAGTCGATCTTCGAGAAAATGGAAGCACCTCCCAATTGGTCGAATAAGTCATCGATTCTTGGTGAGGGGTACTTGTTCTTTATGATTGTATTATTGAGTTGTCTGTAATCTATGCACAGTCGGAGTGTGCCATCTTTCTTTTTCACAAACAAGATGGGCCCTCCCCACGGAGATACATTGGGTTGGATGTAGCCTTTGTCCATCATCTCATTTAGATGTAGCTTGAGCTCAACCATTTATGGTGTACTCATCCTATATGGCATTCTAGACGTTGGCACCGCTCCTGATGCAAGTTCTATTGAGAAGTTATTATCCCTTTTCGGGGGTAGACCTGGTACCTCTTCTGGGAACACATCCTTGTATTCTCTGAATATGGGGTGGTCTGTTAGTTTTGGTTTGTCATCCTCAACAGATTCTAACACCTGTATTTCATATACAGGACACCCCTTTCTGCAATACTTTTTCATTTGAAGAGCTAATATTTGTTTGATTGAGACAAGCTTCTAAATCCCTTGGAGGGTTATCTTTAACCCTTCTTCATTTACACATTCTAAAGTTTTATGGTAACAGGCCAACTTAGTTTTATAAGCAGTAAACCAGTCCATACCAATCAACAAGTCATAAGACCCCAGGGGAAGTATGTTAAGGGTCGCTCGGGTGGGCAATTCACCCATGATGAATTGGTAGGCTTGTATGACCTCTGCCACTTTCCTTTTGGTCTCGGTGGCTAGTTGTACAAACCATGGCTTAACATGTCTAACTGGTTGCAGTTTACACTTATCAACAGTCTGAGGGGCCACATAACTCAAATTAGAACCAAGGTCAATTAAAATAGAAACTAGATGGTTGGCGATCATACCTTCCAGCTCCACTACTGAAGCTTGGTGGTCGGCTTGATTATTGTCCAAAGATGCATAGATTCATGGCATGCTCCTAGCCACATCATTGACGGTGGTAGATTCTTGGATATGGTAGACTCTCTTACTGTCATGTTGTCTATGTGGACAGTCCCTCAACTGATGATCTTCTCCACAACCCCGACATTTTAAGGGTTCTTTATTTAGGTTATCAATCTTTCCTTGGACTGTCTTAAAAGGTTTATTCCCACTTTGAGAGGGGGAATTTTGCTGATACACACTTCTAGTAGGAAGGATCATCCTAGAACCCTTTCCATAATTCTTAAATATTGAGGATTTAAATCCCTTCTTCTTGAATCCCGAACTACTTCTCTTCTTCTAGTCTTCATGAGGCCCCATCTTATTCCCGAATTGTTCATAACAATACCTCACCTTCTGGATGGTTTCTTCTAAGGTCTTTGGTTCGTCGAACTCAATCCTGTCCCAGTAGGTATGAGGTAATCCACTAATAAATCACTACATTTTTACCTTCTCATCCTTTATGTAGGGTACATATCTCAGTAGCTAAAGGAATTATTGACATATTCATCTATGGTGAGCTGCCCCAGCCTGAGTTCATAGAACTCCTTAGTATTCCCATCCATGTATTTCTATGATAGATATTTCTTGCTGAAGTATTTCTCAAACTGTTTCCATGACAAGTCCTTCTCATGGACTCCTTTCACATTCCTAAGGTCTTCCCACCAAATGGAAGCCTTTCCATTTAGGTTGAAGATGGATATTCAAGCCTTCAAGTTTTCAGAGTAATCATGGACTCCGAAGTACTTCTTTAAACCAACAAGCCAAGCTTCAACCTCCTCTCCCTTCTTAATTTCTCCATCAAAAGAGGGTGGTTTGGCTTTCTTGAACTCTTCAGGATCATGATTTTTGGAACGCTTCCACTTCTTTCCCCCACTTTGAGAATGTGAGCTAGCTCTTCTACTAGAAGATCCTTCGGAGTTGCCAACTTCCTTTCCAGAAGACTCTGCTGATGAGTGTCCCCTGCCTCCAGGTTGGGCCTTCTTTGAGGTACTTCTTCTAGTGTGGTTGTGCTTTCAGATCTCAGGTGGACTTTGACTTCTCTTCTCATGTCGTCGGTCCATATGAATGGTTCCGGGTTCATGCTCCAGTTGCCTCTGTATGTTGGATAAGCTATGCAGCAAGACTGCGTTAATTTCCGTTTGTTTTTCTTGCTCCTTTATCAATATTTCGTTGTCAGCCTTGCAAATTTGTAATTCATCCCTAAGGCTCCTTACAATTTCAGCAAAATCCGCAGGGGTTTCCACTGCCCTCTTTTCGTCAGATTCTTTGTCTCTATTGTGGGAGCCATCCCCCACTTCATGACACGTCACCATCCTTTAGTCTTGAAGTTTTCCCGTGGTTTACTGACTGCTCGAGTGCTGACAAAAACACTTGTTGTTAG
>JZKD02S1912542.1:415702-447175 GCA_000966675.3 Picea glauca
CATGTCAGATCCAGTGGAGACCCAGTTGAGATAATAGTTGAAAGGGACAGTTTGGCTATCAGTTGTGATTTGATCACACATGAAATGAAAATGATTATGAGCATGTGAAAACTAGACAATTCATGTAATGATTCGATCTATTGTGAGAATTCGAATTGCAGAGATTGTGCAGAGGAGGCAGGCTGTCTGGACACGGAAATTGGCACATGTATTTGCTGATTTGTGTATGACAGTGTGAGACGATTGTATTGTACTGAGAGCTCTTGGATTAGAGTTTTGTATGAGATTGTTTCATGATTCATGATATACATAATATATGATAGTGGGGTTTTTATCTTTATGCTTTCCCGGTAAAAACTTCTGTGTTATGTGTTCTTGATATTTCACTTTGTGATTGTGGTTGTGATCATGGTTTAATTTTCTGCAAGAATAATAGTAGAAGTGATTCTGTATTTAACAGTGGTGTAATTGTTAGATCAGGAGAATCTCAAGAAATAGATTAAGTGTATCGAAATTTCTACAACGTCCACCTCAAATTGACGACTCTCGTCTGCTTCGGGACTTCGGCCTTCGGAAATCTCAAACCTCAAACTCTCCTTGCTCTGTTTCTTTCGGAACATTCTATCCAGAGTTCGCGATCTAATGACATGTGCCCTCTGGATCTGATGGGCCAGATTTTCTTCGGGTCTCAGGGCTTTAGACCTTTCAATTCTCAAACTTCACTTTTCATCGAAGTATGCAGATTTCTATCACATGTCTCCTTTGATTCGGGCAGTTGAGAATTACTTCGGGTTTTTACTTGGAGTCTACATATTCACGCCACTTTCCCTCTGGATCTGACGATTGAGATTCACTTCGGCTCTTCGGCTCTCCGGGCTTCAGGAGTTTCAACTCTCAACTCAGATTCTTGAAGTGATTTCTCCAAAGTTACTGATTTGTTGACATGTTTCTCCTAGCGATCAATGGTCAGTATCTACTTCAACTATTTCACCTTCTTCGAGTCCATGAACTTCCAGAGTTGTTGATCTTGCGCCACCTGTCCTCCTTGACAATGGACTATCCCAAATTACTTCGGGACTTCGGCAAGCTCACTCTCTTGCATGCGCAAAGCGCTAAGGCTTGTGCACCTTGCTTGATCAGACGATTATTGATCCTCTGCACTGTGATCCAATGATTACTGTAGCTCCTCCTCCTGAGCTTCTGACATCCTCTGACTTAGAAGAGTTTTGTGGATGTTCAAAGGCCTCTGCCTTCTTTCCTCTTGTGAGCCCGACTATCTTTGGTCTCACTTTTTCTCTTGAAAACGCTATCTCTTCTGATCTTTCTGATTCTCTCAGACTGACGATACCAAAGGACTCTGTTACTCCACGGATTTCCTAAGGGGTTCATGACCAACCATCTCAGAACTGTTCAAGGCCTGGCGGTTATGATGTGGCCACTACCGAGATGTCTGTCGATCGACAGTTTACAGTAATTGCGGGGCCCCAACGTGCGTGCCCTTTATCAGAGAGCTCACCCTCCGCAATCTGGAAAGGAATCACCCAACTCGGTTGAACCGGGGTTGTTGATATTCCAGCCTGATGAGATCAACAACATTGGTGAATTGCGGGCCACGAACTAGCGCGACCGCTACTTTCACCTTCATGCTCCACAATGATTCCCCACCCTCGATCTCTGTTCATAGATCAATGGTTTACAGTGATTGCGGGGTTCAACCTCTGTAATCTGGAAAGTGCTCACGCGACTCTAGTCTAATCCTATTCGTTGATCTCCCATTCTTGACGAGATCGATGACGTGGGTTGATTGCGGGCTGTGAACTAGCATGTCCACTAATTTCACCTTCACACTCTGCAATGATTCCCAACCATCGATTTAATTGAGTGGCTGGTGTTTGATTCGGTAACCCCAGTGAGTGTTTGAGTCGATCTGACGATCAGGATGGCCTCTCCTCCCATTAAATGGCTCACTTCCATCTTCGTTGTCATATTCTTAAGTCATCAGTGGTTTGGGTAACTTGACTATCATACAATTTGATATCTTAGAGATTCGAGTTCCAAGGTTCCAAAACCCTCATGAGATAACTCCTTTTTGTGTAGGGTTTCTAGACCCAAGTCACGTGGGTCTTCAGACAACTCTTGGGCTAGGATCCATGCTCTTAGTTGGGTTTTTGGTTAAGGAATTAGGCGCGAGTTCAAAGTCTCCTAGACCACTGATCTGAAAAGAACTCCTTCCTAACTCACAAAGCTTTAAGATTTGAGTCAGGGTAAGGTAAACTCGTGAGGTTACCAAATGGTAGCTATGCCAAGGGGCATCCTCCGACTCTGGAACGGTGATGTAATTCCTTGGAGAAAGTGCCTCCAAGGATTGAATGAGAGCATATGGAAAATCAAACAGAAGTGTATGTTCTTTATGGAACGAATGTATACTAATAACTTTAATCATTTAATACATAAAACCATTTATGGACATATAAATACACGCATGCATCCATTATTTCCAATTCAAAACACAAGGCATGGAAACACTTATTAGAAACATGAGGCGTGATGTGACTGCTGAAAGGGGTGCTCGTTTCCACCCAACCATAGGCTCAGTCACTTCCAATGGGTTTATCACTGGCCACCCTGAGCTTAGACCATGATTCTTTTAGATTCAATCTCTTTCTTGTAGCTTAACGGAAGTTAGGGACGAAGGTTACTGTCCTTCTCCCAACACAGAAATAGATGGGGATTAAGGTTACTTTCCTTCTCCCAACTCAGTCTCTATTTTCTGGGATCATAACTCACTTCCCTTGTTCTCAGTCCTTCCTTGGACCTGATAGCTTTTGGCTCTCGTCTCTACACTCTTCGTAGGCCTCCCCTGCACCCACCATGCTTCCTTTCTTGCCTTCCTCAGCAAGATTGTGTGTGGGTCGAATTCCCAGTCCGTGGTTAGTTCTGGAAGCCTTACAGATGGGTGGTCTGCCCCATACCCTCATTAACTCTTAAGGAGGTCTTCCCACCTACCATCCTGACTGTAATTCATTCCTAGGTCAGAGGGTTGTTCTGATCCTGAGCAATTCAATTCAACAAAGTACTGGTTTGGTGGAGGTTATCAAAACCATTCTGGGTCCCCTCCACCACCTTTTCATAACATTTGTGGTCTCTTCCTAGCACGTTCCCTTTTCCAGAAGTCATGCAGCATGTATCCATTTTCTATTAAAATAACATAATTTACATTCATTGACATTTTATACAAAGGTCCATCAAATCAAACATTCACACCTTTGAGTTTGCCATAGTTCCTTGGCTATTATAGTTATAATTACAAATTGGGGGGAAACATGGTGTTACACTAATGGTTTATGTGATTCTCATGGTGTCTAGGGTGAGAAATTCTTTGGTCATTGATTGAGGATTGAATATGTCGGTGCCTTGGGGTTTTGTTGATAAAGCTTGACAAACCCCGGGTCTTTAACCCCCCAGGGAGTGGATGAAGATCCAACAAATGGTTATGTTACTAGGAACTGGAGGTTTTGTATTGCATGATGAAGGGAAAGAATGAGGTGGAAACCACCTCAGGAAGAAATACAAGACTGGTTATTTGTGAAGGAAGACAAGTTTGCATGACAAAAAACCAAGAACCTGATAACCAACTTCAAAAGTTGGAAACAAAGGTATATCTAAATAAATTTGCATGAAGTTTTCTATGTTGAGTTTCCTTGTTTGTTGTATGAATGGTTAAAGAGGCACATAACGATTAACACTGCCTTGGGAGCCCAAGAACCACTAGTGTGGAACCAAAATACATTAAATAGACTGAAATCCATGAATAGTAAGTGGGCCAAATCAGCTGAGTTTTGGTTCGATCGAGTTAAGGAAGGATACATCATTGAGTTTGTCATTGAATACAACGAGTCTTTCAACAAGCTTGAAAGAAATTTTGTTGTCGACCCTAGAAAGAGATTGCTGAAAGAGAAACTGATGTGGATCAAGATGTTGTTTGTGTTTGTGGAGAAGGGGTTGATGCACATGGAGCTCGATAGGATGGCTGAGTAAACCTCCTTGTGCCAAGGAGAGAGAGAGAGAGAGAGAGAGAGAGAGAGAGAGAGAGAGAGAGAATGGACTCAGAATAATAGAAGAAAAAAAAGTTGAGAGATACGAAAGAAGAGTGGAGCTAAGGAGGAAATTAAAACATAGGAATGGAAAAGAGATAACAAGGGGTGAATGATAAGGAGTCAGACCAAAGATGAAAAGAAAGGAGACCACACCAGGAGGATGCATGAAAAACAATCATGTTCTAGAGGGAAGCACAGAAAGAGAAAGGCAGTCAAAGAGACATGACATTAGAAGTGGGGTATCAAGTGAGGATACTAAGAGTAGTGGGAGTAGGGTCAAAGAAGATGAAGTCATATCCCCTTGGTTGTCAAGAGATGTAGTCACATCAAAGGATGATGAGGCGAAAAGTAGCAGTGCCAACATGCTAGAAGATGGCGATGGACCCTTCTGAGAAGGAGAAGTCTCAGAAGGAGAAGAGGTTGTAGATATTGTGAATGAGCTCGCATGGCTATAGGTAGGAATCTATTTGGGATCCCTTGTTGGAAATTGGGTTCAATGCTTCCCGCAAGTTCCACGACATGGGTAACTCCCTCTCGTGGATCCTCACTCCGACAATTATGGTAGAGACTAATGCCTGTAGGTTTTGGTCCAATGACAATCACAGTCCAACCAATGGAATCAAATAGATATGTATCGAGTTTGAAACTCACCCGACACGCACTAGGGGGAGATTGTTGGACATTGGGTTCAATGCTTCTCGCAAGTTTTGCAACATGGGTTAACTCCCTCTCGTGGATCTTAACTCCAACAATTGTGGCAAAGAATAACGCATGTGGGTTTTAGTCTAATGAAAATCATAGTCCAACATCCCTCACCGTGGATAATGAAAGAAGATGGAGGAACCCCCTCTTTGAACCACCCCCTTTGCACATTTTTAATTGAAAAGAAATAAACAAAGAAAATGCGAAGATAAGAGTAGAAGA
The DNA here is from genome assembly GCA_000966675.3 of Picea glauca. Classification (NCBI taxonomy): domain Eukaryota; kingdom Viridiplantae; phylum Streptophyta; class Pinopsida; order Pinales; family Pinaceae; genus Picea; species Picea glauca. The sequence goes on from JZKD02S1912542.1 coordinate 420,724, forward strand.
AGAAAGAGGATAAGAAAGGGAAGGAGAAGATATGAGTGAAGAAGAGGTTGAATTCAGTAATACTTCATAAGGAAGAGTTTCAATATCAATATCAATATCACCAATAGCTAGTGGTCAGTCGAAAGGACAAATTACTAGAGCAAGTGTGGAAAACCAAGACACAACTCTAAGGATTCCAGTCTTCAATGGGACGGGAAGAGACGATGCATAACAACATTGGTTTATGAGTGAATCTATATGGTTTGTGAAGAGAATCATAGATGAAGCATCTAATATAACACAATTGGAGACCACCTTCAGAGACAGAGCTATGGCATGGTACATTAAGTACAAGGCGACTGTGCCAATGGGACAACCTAGGTCCCTGACAGAGCTTAAGATAGATCTTCTTACGGTGTTTTAGAAGCCCAAGTTAGAATCACAATGTATCATTGAGATCAAAGAGATCAAGCAACAGGCTAGAGAAACCATATGGGACTATAACCAATAGTTCAAAATATTGTTGGAAAGACTAACATTTTAGATATAAGACGTCCAACATAGAGAGTGGTTTATTGCAGGACTTCTACCTCACATTTGTGTCCCACTCACCCAACAAAAGGTAATGAATCAAGCATAGGCCTTGGAGATTGTGATGCACCAGGAAGCTACACCAGGAGGTGGCGAGACATTAGCAGGGCTAACGCAGGTACAATATTAACTCGCAAATATAACCATGCAATTACAAGATATGGTTAAGGCTAAGGTGGCACGTGAGCATGTGTGGTGTTGATCCGGATTATTTTCGACACGAAATGAGATCGGAGATATAATAAATAAATGCACAAAGATATCGCAGATATTCAATAATATAACATAAATGTATTGAATATGTAACCATAAACACAGATATATAGTAATACACGATTTCTATTAATGAAAAAAATGTACAGAGACTGTAAAAATACAGAGTGGAAGACTCGCTAGAATGGTGGCAGCTTATCTCTGAGAAGAGATGTGACGGCTACTCGCATTCGCAAGAAGATGATTAGAATAAGGCTCTGAAGGCCTTTTTACAATAAACGGGAATGCCAAAAGTCCTAGACATCCAAAAACCTAACCCTAGGAGATGAAGTGCCAAAAGTCATGTGGGCCCCGTTTGGGTAAGTGAGTACATCAACTTCCCGGGGTCGTAACTTTTGCATATGATCTCTGTTTTAGGCGTGTGATAGCTCGTTGGAAAGATCTATCTGAGGCCTACAACGCTTGAGACAAAATAGCATCATAGATGTATTTTGTGAGAGCAACATACCCAAAAAAACATCGTTTAGGGCCTCAAATGGCCCCGGAAGTTCAGGACCCAAAAAAACTGCTAAAAATAGTAAATTGCCAAAATTGCCAGAAAGCCGTTTTGAGCCATTTGGAAAAGGTGGGTGGCCACCGATATCCACCTGGATCAGGTGTACTATGTGTCACATAGAAGGTCACCATAGGAATGGATGTCCTACACTGGGAAGCTACATGGAAATATGTGCGTTCTATCCATTTCCAACAAGACCTTAGATTGAGTGGTGCGAGATTTGTAGACAATGGGGACATATACCTCTCTATTGCACGACACTACAGAAATATTAGAATACTATGCATACTCTATTTTTCTAGTTTTTCAAGTCCATGGGGCATGATGTGAACAATTGTCGATCTCTTCAATTGATGCAAGAGCACACTGCAGATGCCTTTTGGGTCTAGGAGGAACAAAAAGGTGGTGACCATGGAGGCATGGATAGAGGAGGATACCAAGGAGGTATGAGAGGAAGATATGGACAAGGAAGAGGAAGAGGATACAATGGTGGTGGAGGAAGACCACCTATTTGATTTAATTGTGGCAAAGTGGGACACATGTCATTATTTTGTACCAAACTGTGTGCATTATGTGGGTACTTCCATAGTACAGAGCATGTCACAAAAGACTACCCTGATTTGTTGGAAACGTGGGAAGAAAAGAAGGCACATTGCAATATGGTGATTGCGAAGCTGCACGAAGATCACAAATCATAGGAAGAATTTGATGTTTAAGAGGTAACCCGAGGAGGCATTCAGATGGGATGGACTTCGAACATGGAGAAAGTTTAGGCTAGAACATTGAAGGGAGGATAAAAAAAGTGGCGCAGACACCTCCCAAGTTTGACGTCGCGCAACAAAATCAATTCTTGCGTGATGCACATAGGGCTCTGGAGGAGGGCAGTGTGTGAAGATTCACAATGCACAACACAAATATCATTGGAGGAATCCATTGTGTGCCAAGAGGTACAATGCACCTCTCAAAGATCATTGGAGGAGGCTCACATTTGTGAAGAGTTACACTTGGCAACACAAAAATCATTGGAGGAATCTCGTGTGTGCGAGGAGATACAACGTGCGATATAGAGGCCGCTAGAAGAAGCTCGCAGACATGAAGAGGTGCAATGTCCTAAACAAAAGGCAATAGAGGAGGAATGTGTGTGCAAATAAATACACTGCATGATGTGAGAAGAAACACAATGCAATGCTCGCCATGAGGAGGAATCAGAGGACCAAGTAAGTAACTTCTTACGTTGTTGCCTTAAAATGTTAAGTGACATTCAGGCTGCAAAGAAGTTAACCCATATGTTGACAAGATGTATGGGGGAACTAGAGACCACTATAGTTATATCCACCCCACTTCCAAAATGACATGTGCACTAGGTGAGCACGCAGAATTGCATGGGAACAAAATTCAAGATGACAGTTGAACTCGAAAGCTATGCGATGGATGGTGTCATGTTGGACCCGGGCTTCGATGGGAACATTTTTCTGAAGAAATCTTGGGAGTTAATGGGTAAGCCAAACTTGGTTTGGTCACCCATTCAACTCAGGTTGGATAACCAATATCGAATTTATGCCATCGGTCGACTGGAGCAAGTGTAGGTGAACATTGAAGGGGTGAAAACCAGAGCATAATTTGAGGTGATTGAGATCATGGATGATTCAGATCCCTACCTCGCTCTACTTGGTCTTGACTGGGCATTTGACATCAACGCACTCATGAATTTGAAGAAATGACAAATGCCCTTTGAAACAGATACCTTGCACGTCATTGTGCCATTGGACCCAAATGAGGGAGATATATATAATGAGCTTGTGAATGAGGATGCATAGAGTTCCATCGTTGAGAACATCTACAATATTATAGGGTGTAGGGAAGATTATATCTACCCCATAGCTGATAGTAAGTTGATTCGGATAGGTGTGCACTCATATGCTACAAATTCAGAGGATGACTCATAGAGATGGCATAATAAGTTTTATGAGTTTTCAATAAGAAGATGTGCATGAATCACCAAAAAAATGTGTGATATTGGACCAAGATACTACAACCTACCCTATTTTCATGGAACATACAAAATGGATATGTTCCTCACACAGATGCAAAAAATTTCCATGACCCACAGAATGCAGGCCCTCGACATAGTATTGGAAGGAATGGCTGCACAATGGTGGGAAACACACCACAAACATCTATAAGAGTGGACGCAGGTGGTGGAGTCGATGAAGGAAATATTTCAGCCTATGGTAAAACCCCAAGAACATATGTGTTCCTATGAAAGGTATTGACTAGCTAAGAAAAGTTCTAACAAAAAACAAATCTGTCATATTTCCAAATGCACCACGTCGAACAACAACCCCACCCATCAAGTGCCTTTGATTGATATTGCGTCATTAGATGATCAACACAGGCACGAGTTCCAACCACTCCAAGGGTTGGGCAATCGACAAAATAACCTAGTACCACCCATAAGAATCGACGACCCCCCATGGAAACGACTAAGGAACATGATTAAAGTAAAGAAGAGTCGTGGCCCACCAGGGTTGGATGTGATGGGATGACATACCCAGAATTGAGCAAGGGGGAACAATAGACATGCATTGTATTGGAACATATATATATTTCTAAAATTTTGGACTTCAAATAAATTTCATTCCTGATTAAATAAGAATAAGGCATGCGTAATATACGTCGTTGACGAAATCTTCCATACAATCAAACGAACCTAAATCTCTTTGGATTTGTGGAGCTGCCAAATGGTTAAAGATTTAATTCATGAGAGACCTCTTCAGAGATTCGCACTTTGGGCGTTTCAACAAGTCATAACTTTAAAAAGCCTGAAACCCGAATATATCCATTATCGCTTTTTCACCAACCTTTGAAAGACACGAGTCATGGTACACATGTATGTTTTAGATCTTCCCTGAGCCAACACGTGGCACCTTTCCTTGAGATTTTCATCTAAGGATTCACATGATTCTAATTGACACATGGCACTCCTTGGTCTCGACATGTCACCTGAATTGACGCCATCTTTGACACATCACTATGGGTGATAGCCTTTCAGAAATATAATGACAAGGTAAATTACAAATCCACGAAGCGACAAAGTCTCGAAATAGTTAAATCTTAATTAATTAAGTTAATCTCAGTCAAAGATAGTTAATAACTTCACACTTCGGAAGTTCAAACGTTTTTCATCCATCACACCTTGAAATTTCCGAAGTCCGAATTTTCGAAACATTTCAAACTTAAACGGGGTTAATTAAAGCTAAAAACGATTATTTGATAATTAATCATTTCACGGTTTCGGGTTTCAGGGATTCAATCTTGAGCTACTGTTCAAAATCCTGAAGTACGAATGCCCGAAAACACGATTAATTAATGTTTAAACAAGATTATCTCAAAATTAATCTTTCGCGAATTCGTGATTCAGATATTTTCTAACCTGTTTCATTCAAAATTCCCGATCACGAACCACCAATATTAATGGAATTAATCATAAATCTATGGTAATGAATTTAATATGGATTGCATATCGCCGCCTACATTTTCTCATTAAGATAAATGAATTTGTCGTTAGTAAAGGTATTCAAAAAATCAATACGCTTAAGGTGAATAAGGATATTTGATTTTGAATTCTATTTTCATTCTTGCAGAACATAAGGTTTGAGCAGACTAAGAAGCTCACGCGTTTCCCTGTAACAGGTAACACAGTTCTGAGTTCACTCATATCATGGCACCCTGAAAAATGGCTAAAGCAGCTGGTGAGAGCATAAATATGAACAAAAAATTTCTCTCAGACACCTCACCGAGAGCTACAGATGCCGTGAAATCCTGGACACAGGTGTCTAATATTCTACAACACGAGATGATAAATTTCCCAGAGGATTCAGCGGATGAAGTAAATGAAACTCAAGAGACTAAACTTAGGGATTTCACTGAGTCAGAGCTGCACAAAATATCCACGCGACTGAGGCTCATGCCGTATAACGACATGATAGGCTGGGCCCTGGAGAACGTCGACATCTCAACCAGGAGCATTTGCAATTCACATAAAGTTGCTACTAGGTCTTTTCGACCGGAGCATATTCAAGTAATGTATAAATTATCCCCCATTTCTGAACACAGCTACAATGTTGCATTCCTAATGGAGTTTGATAAAGAAGAGTGCACACAATATGGAAAAAACTACCCTGATTTAATCAAGGACTGGTGGGGGCACCATGAGAAATTTAGAGCTGACTCCCATGGCATATATGCCACAACATCGTTAGACGCCCATATGATTTTTGTGGCTATGATGCTATGTAGGATATTGGGGAAAAAAGACTCCTCTCATTTCCTACTGGAATGGGTACCGATTATGCGTGAAGTGGCTGAGGGCTATTCTTTCAACTAGGCCAAGATGTTATTAGACAACCCGACCAAGGAAATCACAGGGTACCAATTGGAAAAGTCCAAAGGGAAACTTGTTCCTTTTTACATGTCGTCATACATCATGGATGCCATTTGTTTAATGAATCCTTTCCCTCTAATGAGCTAGAGCTGGACCCCGTCCAACGTCGAGACCATACATTTCTATCACTCCAAGCTATGGGAGGATAAAGCCAGAGATTTCTTCTATGAAATCTGTCATTTTGTAGTGGTATCAATTCATATTTCCCTATACGGTTGCTCACCTCCTAGGATTTCAAACAGGATCATGGCCAACCTGGGTAAAATAGCAGACTGGTATATTGAGGAAAAGTTTTCCTACATTAGGGTTTTTGGGTGTTTGGTTCCCCCCGATGCTCTACCAAAGTTTTTACCAGATCGTCTGGCATGCAGAGAGGTGGATTATCAGACCATAATAGGGGGCATCAATAAAGAATTAAAAGCATCCTAGAAAAATGTATGGCCAACCTTCCCTCTTCAGGTTGGTATGTTTTCATTGCAAGATTTTGGCCATTCGAAAGTAGAGGCTGTGGCTCTACAAGAAGCCAAGTTAGTTGATATTGAGTTGAAGAGGCACGATCCCCATAAGATCGTGGAAGCTCACCTGGCTCAATAGAATTTGAGGAAGTATATGCATGATATTTCCAGTCAAGATGAAATACTCAGGGGAGACAGGTCATACAGGGAAGTTTTGAGCAGGGTCCGAACCTTAGCTCCAAATCAATTAGCCAGTTTCTACAATTTCCAAAGGCACAGAAGGAATAGTTTGCCTAAGGTATTACAGGGAGAACCAATAACACCTTCATCTACACAGGAAACTACACCCCAGGGTTTGGAGGCAGGAAGTTCCAGCGAACATGATACTCAGGAAGATCCGAAGAAAGCTGAAGTTTTAACACAGAAAATGGATATTGCATTATCAAATCTACCAGTTAATCAAGCAAAAACTCAATTTGAAGCTTTGTTAAAGAAGGGATAGGATACATCACCGTCCACACCAAATAAAATGGATACCAATACAACAGAGAAACAAACATCCACTGAGATAGGTAGCCCCGTTATGTCATTAACACCTTTATAGTCAAGCCAAGGAAATCCAAATTCCAAAGTCATATTTATAGAGGACCTTACTCCGATTTCAACCAAAGAAATGCCTCCTTCAGAGTTCTTTTTCAACAAGAAGAGCAGGGCCATAGTTAAAAGAGAAACACATAAAAAAGATGGTGCAACGGTCAAAAGGCAAAGAATGTTGTATGATGGGTAGGGCCTAGCTGATACATAATTCATTAGGGAGATGGCAGGCTCATTAGGTGCCTTTTCCATGACAAATAAGTGTTCAGTAGAAAATCTAGTAGAGAAATTGAAACAGAGAAATCTATTGGTAAGGCGGTTGCAAGGCCAAATGATGAACATGGAACGAGATGTGAGAAATTAGATGAATAAGGATGTTGAACAGGTCAGAGCCCATGACAGACAACAGATTCAACAACTCAAAACTAACCTGGATGAACTGCATCAAAATTCACAGGCCTATAGAGAATTAACCACTCAACGGGAAGAATTGATCAAGCAACTACAAGCCAAAATAGACTTGGATGAAAATACAGTAGTGGAGATGGCAACTTTCCAAGCTCAAGAAATGGAAGTACATGAAAATCTGGAATCAGTCCAGCAAGATCTTTTCACAAAGGTAGAAGCCATTCAAAATTGTTACAAGGTGGTAGACCTTTCCCTAAATAACATTTACATTAAAGAAAGAGAAGCCCGTTCAACTTGTGCTAAGTTTCAGGAGGATGTCTTACTAGTACCAAAAGAGGGTGTATAAGAGGTTCCCCGATTATCTCTTTCGGAGCAAACCTGAGGCGACATAATTTTGAAGGCCTGTTCAACGAATCTTGCCGAAAGCAAAAGATTGGTGAGAGAGGTAAGTAAACCTTGCCTAGAAGCAATATCTTCACTAGAAAAAGGGCTACTTGATGTTGAAGGAAATACTATCTCTGAAGCCCTGGGACAAATAGACATAGCCAAGAACCAACATAATGCTAAGACAGGCATAGAAGAGGCCAGGACAACCATCCAACAAATGAAACAAATCGATCTTATCCAAATAAACAAATGGATAGTAAATCCCAGTTTGCAGTTACAAGTTGCATCTTTGGAAGCAAAGAAGATACATGAGAGGTTGCCTCAAGTGGAAAAGAAGCTATACATTTTTGAAGCAAATGAAGCAACTGAACCTTATGAGTTGGTAGTATAGCTAGTGAGTAGATGCATTTAATGTGTCGAATATGGGAAGGCCAACACATCTGGAAGCAAGTGAGAAAGCTGGTGCATATGACTCATACAAGTCAAGATCAGATGCTAACTATTTCCAAGCTGAAGGATGAGGATAAGAAACACCTTTGCCAGCAGACGAAGAGACAGAGGAGAAGGCCAATGGAAATTTTCAGTTTTACATGCTGTAATATTTACTATTTTTAGAATTACGAGAATTCCAACCGTTTTTGAGTTGAGACCATTTTGTATAAATACAAGATTGAAGGCTTATCATAGGTTGCTTCTTGCTGATTGTAACAGAGAAAACTCTACTTATAGAGAATTAATACAAGTGCAGACAAAGATTCTAAGTTTTGTTAAATCTGGGTTATGTGTTTCTTTGTTTTCCATTTCTCAACATTTCTTTATGTATTCCTTGATAAATGTTTGATTTCAATTTAGTGCAACTACTGCTACAATCTTATCTGTGTCAGTAATTTATTAGGCAAGAAAATTTTCCTCTGCATTTACTGTGAGTAAATCAAGACCTGGTTGCTATATAGATTCCTGCATTTTATACTTTATTCAAGGTTACACTTTCTCTTTTCTTCTATTCAAACAAGGTGGGACTCTTCAGTAATTGATGCCCTGTTTTGTTTCACAGTTTTGTATCCTTCTTTTGCTCCATCTTAATATTACAATTTTGAATCAGACACGAAATACGGCCTCCGTGCTATCAAATTGTTAATTTTATTTAAGGATTTTTTCTCATATAACTAAGGTAGAAAAAGAACTTTAAAAATACACTCTCCCAAATTTTCCTGATGCCTGACATTATCCTTTAATCCTTAAGTTTAATCTCAAGACCAACATATTTTTGGCGCCGTTGTCGGGGAACGGAGAAACGAAGTTTTTTTTTCCTGGGAAAACGACAAGGTAAGATTCTCTCTTTGATAGTGAACTAGGATTGAATACTGATTTAAGGCTATTTTTTATCTTTCACTTGGTGACTCCACCACAGATAAACTGGCATTCAGTCGAAAGAATACCAGAAAAAACCCAGATGAACAACATACCACACCTGTATCCGATCTCAAAAGGTTGTTAAAACCAAAGGGATACCTCAAGTCGACTACCACATCCACAGGTTAGAAATACCAACCCAAAGTTACCTAATTCAATACTAAGGTTCTGGTTGAAGAATTAACTCCTGAAGAGAATTTTAAACAAACACCCTCTGCGGGGGCCTCAACTAGCAAACCCGAGGTTAGATGTGAATATTGTTAGCCATTGACCAAGTTTTGGGAGTTTCTTGGTCATGTTGACCTATTTTGGGACTTCGACAGCCTGTCGAAGGAGGAGCGCAGGATGAAACGGAGATGACGGGATCTCGGCCCCCTTTTGGGCCCCTTTTTGGGTTTTTGGGAATATGTAACGGGAATGGGATGTCGGCCCATGGGTTTACCCATGTGTAGGCCTATTTTGTAATATATATATATATAGAGAGAGGTCTAGGCCATATAGAGGAGTAGTTGTAGGAGAATAGTGCATCTATGTGATGTGGTGATATGCTAAGTGCTAGTACGAATTGTAAGGGATTTGTGCATGACTGTAAGAGACTTGCAAAGCTAAGTGCAGGTCCTTGTAGTAGATTGTGAAGGGCTTAGTGATGTAACACAAGGAAGAAGGATCTAGTGAGTTGCGCATATCTTCTATCCTGTGCGGAGTAAGGGTTTTGAAGGCTTTGTGCTTGTAACCGATTGACTGAAGACAATAAAGAAGAAGTGTTGGTGGAAGTAGCCCTAGGGTGGGGGTGAACCACGTAAACACTGTGTTATGTGCTTTGTGCTTTGTCTCGATGGGTTCACATGTTATTTTCTAAGTGCTTTGATATGTTTAGATAGATCTACTTCTGCTTTGTTCTTATGATATGTGAGAATATTAGATCTGATCAAGATAGTCATGCTTAGTGCTTGATATGCTCATTTTGATCCATTTATATGCTAAGTTCTTAAATACTGTAGATTAGTGTGAATGCTATGAAGCTCTGTTTATCAACGAAGTGAATAGTGATTGTATATCGAGGGATTGACAGTGCTAAGAGTTGTAATAAGTGTTATAATCATAGCTCTATGTCCCAACTAAGGTTGTAGACACCTAAGTCTTGCAACCACCCCTGCCTCTACCTCGGGTGAGACTTCATTTGCTTCGCAAGTGTTGCCGAAAGGGCCGGTAGTTAGGGCTTTGTTGGTGTGCTATTGTAGCATTGAACCCTGGGTCTACCCTTGTGCCAACAAATACCCGAGGGTAATCATACCTGAAATAAAGATTGAGATTGATCCTGCTAATACCCCTAATGGTCTGAACAAAAGAGTCACCTCTTTACCCGTTATCATTAATACTCTGTCTACCTCACCCTTGCCCGAAGTAAAGGTTTCGGTTCTATGAAACCCCGAAAAACGCATTATATACCCTGACTTGTCTCCTGTCGGTTCACCAATTTACACACGTTGTAAGTATGAGGAAACCAGTCCACGTTTTCATTTCCCTCCTCTTCTAGACTTTGCATCTCCTGATGATCATTTTCCAAATTTCCCTTCTACATATATCAAGGAAGTTGAAAGGTCACCACTTCGGTCCCTAGAAGTTTTCAAAAACATTTTTTTTAACTCCCAAAGTTCATCCCCTAGATTTTCAATGGCTGTTGTTGGAGGAGGTGGCGTCGGAGGTGGTGATGGAGGAGGAGGTGGTCAAGGAAAACCTCCACCCCCTATGATTTTTGCCAAAGTAGCGACCATATACACTTTTTTGGTTCTTCCTCCCTTCCTTCATGATTTACCTGAAAATTATATCAAGAACTTACCAAAATTTACGAGGCAAGGAGACTTAACTGCCACAGAACATATAACCTTTTTCGATCATTTCGATGATATCCTCGGCATTGAGCATGAGGATGTCTACTCAAGGATTTTAGTGCAAAATTTTGAGGGACATGTGAGAATATGGTTTTGAGGACTCCCGGTAGGATCCCTATGGTCATACGATGATTTAGAAAATGCTTTTTTAAGATAGTGGGGAGAAAAGAAAGACCATCTTTACTATTTGACTAAATTCGGGGCATTGAGAAATAAGAACTCTGAGTATGTTCTTGAATTCACTTAGATATTTAACAAACTTTATCATAAGATCCTGATAGAATTTAAACCCTCCCAACCTGCAGTGAACGTGACTTTCGCAGGGGCTTTTGAGCCTGACTTCACCCTACTTTTAAGAGAAATAAGATTGGCTACCCTCATAGGGATGTGAGATGAAGCCATAGAAATTGAATCAAAGATGATGGCATCTAGTAAACTAAAAGCCAAGGTTGAGACAGGAACCCAAGAACCTAAATGCTTTAGGGAACAAACATGACCCTCCGGATCTGGGAGATCTGCAGAAGAAAAAATGGATGACATGGCTAAAATAATCAAAGACTTGTCAAACAAAATCTCTAGAATGGAGCTAAACCAAACTAAACCTGATCCATTTGCTAGAAAAGAATTTAGTAAAAATCCTAACCCCCAGACCCAACAAAGACAAATAAAAAATGAAGATAAAAAAATACAAGCTCCGTTTAAATCATAAAACTTTATAGGAGATGATATACATAATTATGAGGGATTAGAAGAGGATATAAACAACCTTAGTGATGAAGATCAGGAACCACATCTAACCAGACAAGACTATGAAAGATCTATAGGCAAATTTTAGTAATGAGGAAAGCATAAATAATCTGAGAGAGTATGCATATCAAGGAATCGCTGACTCCATAATGGTCGAGCTTCAAAAAAAATATATTTTGAGGCCAAGAGAAACGAATGCTACAAGTGTTCCACCAAAAAATATTTTATCAATAAATAAAATGAATGAGCCAGTTGTTACTAAACCACTAGTTGAAAAACAATCTGCCCAAACCAAAATAGTTGAAACCTGATCTACACAAACAAAGAAAACAAAGAATACAAAAGCACAAGCTTCAAACAGAGAGTTCGAAAAAACAACCAGAGGTTTCAGTTTAGAGAATGAGATAAATAAGATTAAAATTCCCATGCCTCTAGTTGAGCTGGCTAAGAATCCAATTTATAAAAAGCAGATTGCTAAAATGATTAATTTTTCTGATGCGAAATTTCATGCAGATGTGATAAATCTGCAAGATGAAAGACCAACGATTATGTTTGGTTTGCACATTGAAAATGTTAAGGATTTTGTAGATCCTTTTTATATTACCTTAACTGTGCATGATCACTTACTTCATAATTGCATGTTATATTTTGGGGCTTCTCATAACTTAATGCCTAAAGTTATCATGGAAAAGTTTGGCCTTCAAATCACCAGACCGTACCAGGACTTATATTCTTTCGATTCCAGGAAGGTTAAATGTTTGGGCATGATCAAGGATCTAGTAGTGAATCTTGCACAGATTCCTGTAAAGAGTATTCTTATGGATGTAGTCATTGCTGACGTCCCTGCCAAGTATGGCATGCTTTTATCCAGGTCTTGGGGTGCAAATCTTGGTGGATCACTTCAACTAGACATGACATACGATACGATCCCGATTTTTGGTGGACAATTTACTCTACTATATAGAGAGACTAGACTGGGATATACTGTAAATGACCCTCGTAACCCAAATAATTATCTAGTCTATGTTGCAGATCAGGTTCTAGGAAATTGTATTTTATCATTAGACAATGATTTTGATGATTGTATAGAAGAAGAAAACAAAAAAATAGAAAAAAACACAGAAAAGTGTAAATAGTAGGGAAGGAGTATGGAAAATGTTTTTCGATGGCGCTTCGTCTTGCGAAGGGGCAGGGGTAGGAGTGTTATTTGTTGCACATGGAGATGAATATGCCATTCCCTTTTCACACAGGTTACAGTGGAAAATTGATTACACAAATAATGTTTGTGAATACGAAGCTCTGGTCTTAGGATTAGAGGCCGCCAGGAAACTAAAAATTGAAAATCTAATAGTTTATGGTGATGCAGAACTTATTGTAAAACAAATAAAGCAACAATATCAAGATAAACATCCAAGTCTAAGGTCATACATAAATTGTGCCTAGGATCTGATTGAGAATTTCTTCTCATCATTTAACATTCATCACATTACCAGAATGGAGAATCAACAGGCGAACTCCTTGGCCAAAGCCGCTGCGACGTTTATGCCTCCTACTGTCCTAAAGCTGAAGTATCATATAGAAATGAGACACAAACCTTCAATCCCAAATAATGTGCAACACTGACAGGTATTTGAAGATGATGATCAAATTAAACTATTTCTAGAAATGGTTGATGAATTCTTTGAGACTCATATAGATCAAGAAAACCAAAACGATTCTATCTGGATCATGCAAGAAGGTGAAGAGCCTAAAAAGTATTAAGATAAGATCGTGAATCACTGAATGCTTGTACTTAAGAACAATCAGATCCCTAGAGGTCTGATACCCTTAGAAAGGTTGTTTGACAAAGATGACATACCCTTGAAATCTACCCTACAACCTCAACCCAAGGAGGTTGAAGACTACGACATAGGAGCTAAAGAAGAACCTAAGATAGTCAAGTTATCTAAATATATTCCATCTCAAGTGAAGAGTAAATATGCCGAATTGATTAAGAAGTACAAAGACATCTTTGCCTAGTCCTATGATGACTTAAAAACTTATGATACCTCTATGATTGAACATAAGATTCCTTTGAAGCATGGTATCAAACCTTTTAGACAAAAGATGAGACAGATAAATCCTATCCTCTTACCTGTAATAGAAAGAGAGGTCAAGAAGCTGCTCGATGCAAATATTATTGTTCCACTTACGTATTCTGAATGGGTAGCAAATCTGGAACCCGTCAGGAAGAAAAGTGGAGAAATTAAGCTTTGCGTAGATTTTAGAAATTTAAATCGGTCATCCCTGAAGGATAACTATCCACTGCCAAAAATGGATCATGTTCTGGAAAAAGTGATTGGAGCAAATAAAATGTCAATGATCGATGGCTTCTTAGGGTATAACCTAATCGCTGTCCATGAAGATGATAAAGAAAAAACTGCATTCACTACTCCGTGGGGTACTTTCATGTATGATAAAATGTCGTTTGGTTTGATGAACGTAGGGGCCACTTTCAAAAGAGAAATGGATATATCTTTCATCAGTGAGAGAGATAAGTTTGTTGTTATTTACTTAGATGATCTAACAGTCTTTTCAAATTCTGACGCAAAACATCTAGTTCATCTCAAACAAGCCTTCGAGAAATGTCAAAAATTTGGTTTGTATCTAAACCCTAAAAAGTCTCATTTTGCTATGCAAGAAGGCAAGCTTCGGGGTCATATAGTTTCGAAAGATGGAATCAAGGTTGATCCCAAGTGAATCGAGGCTATTGACACAATAAACATTCCTAGAAATAAAAAATAAATCCAGTCTTTTTTAGGTAAAATAACTTTTGTGAGAAGGTTTATCCCTAACTTTGCTGAAATTGTCAAATTAATTACAGATATGCTGAAGAAAGATAGTGAAATCAAATGGACTGCTGAAGCTAAAGCGTCATTTGAGCGAGTTAAGAAAGCTATAAGAGAAGCTCCAGTATTAGCTAGTCCTGACTATACTAAGGAATTCCTGATCTTTTCTTTCGCATTAGAACATACCATCACAACTGTGCTCCTGCAAAAGAATGAATAAGGTTTTGAGCAACTGATCACCTTTTTCAGTAAAAGTCTCAGAGACGCCGAATCAAGATACGATATACTGGAAAAAAAAGCTTACGCTATGGTGAAAGCTCTCAAAGCTTTCAGGACATATGTACTGCATTCTAGAATAATTACCTATGTGCCAAAAATCTCTATCAAAGATATATTGGTACAGCCGGACAATGATGGTAGGAGAGGTCGGTGGTTAGCCAAAATTCAGGAATTTGATCTAGAAGCAAAAATGACCAAGCTGGTCAAAGGTCAAGGTTTGGAGAAATTATTAGTAGAATCGAACTTTAGAGCACTTGGGATAAATCATCTGGAATCACATGGACCTATTCCAAACATAGGAGAACTTGATGATCAAACCCTTACAATACATATCAAGGATAAATTTTCTTCCTCTAACTAGTACCGCGATATCATTTTGTATCTACTCACCCTTCAGTGCCCAAGTGATATGCCTGCATCAAAAGCAATAACACTGAAACTACACTCATTTAAGTACTGTATTATTGAAGGACAATTGTATTGGAAAGACCCCCTAGGTTTCTTGCTACATTGTCTAACAGAACCTGAAACAGAGGATGTCATAAATGAATTTCACAAAGGAGTGTGTGGGGGACATCACGCTTGGAGGGCCATGACCTACAAGTTCCTAAGGGTTGGATAGTATTGGCCAAAGTTATTTACTAAGGTGAATGCTAAGGTTAGAGCCTGTAACCCTTTCCAACTGTTCTCTGACAAGAAAAATCTCCCTCACTACCTTTGGTCCCAGTCAAAACTGAGGCTCTTTTTCAACAATGGGGCCTAGAATTCATCGAAGAAATACACACACAATCAAGCACCCAACATAAATGGATTTTAACTGCTACCGATTATGTCACGGAATGGGTAGAGGCCATTCCAACTCAGAATGCCACAGATTCGGTAGTTATAAACGTTTTGGAGGAAAACATCCTATCCAGATTTGGCTGCCCCCAAAAAATAGTTACAGATAATGCTCAAGCGTTCAAATCTATGGCAATGATAAGATTTTGTCAAAAATACAACATTGTGCGAGGACATTCTACAACCTATTATCCTCAAGGAAATGGGTTAGTCGAATTGTCCAACAAACGTGTGATGAATAAAATCAAGAAAGTATTAAAGGAGAATAAGAAGGCTTGACACGTTCACCTAAAGTACGCCTTATGAGCAAATCGGATCGACACTAAAAAATCCACAGGTATGTCCCCTTTTCAAATGGTTTATGGTACTGATGTTGTCCTTCCTATCAATATAGCTCTTCTAGTAATGAAGCTGTGGCAAGACACGAATGGAGATCCAAATGACATAACGAGGAGGATAAACCAAATAATCGAAGTCCAACAAAACAGGGCCGAAGCTGATGATAGACTTTAGAAATATCAAGATAATATGAAAGCCTTATTCGATAAAAAAGCGAAAGACAGGGAGTTCCTTCTTGGTGATCTAGTTTTAAAATGGGATGCTAGAAAAGAAGATGCAGGAAAACATGGCAAGTTCGATAATCTCTGGTTCATACCATTCAAGAATGCATCTATAGAGGGGAAGAATTCATTCCTACTGGAGAATCTTGACGGGAAAACTTTTGACGCCCCTATCAACGGGCGATATCTAATTTTTTTTATGAAATAAACATGTTTCATAGTACCATTGTGTATATCTCTTTGGTTTTTGTTTACTTTCACAAATTTTTCTTTCCTTCATACGTTACCTGCATTTTACTTTTTAATTTTAATAAACCTAGTTTTATTTAGTATTTCGAAAAACAAAAATAATTATCTGTACTACATATCACTCCTATTCTGCGGAACTCTTTGATTACTTCTTTTCATGATCCTGCAGAATACTTATTGTCAGATGAGAAATAAGGAGGTAGCGAAATCTATTGCTTATTTTTCAAAACATATATTTCTCTCAAAACATGTGATAAATTAATAGTTGTTTTGATTGAAAACGTAAATAAAAATTGAGGTATGTACTTTTATATTTATTGTTTAAGCTAGAAATTTTGAAAGAAATCTTATCGGATATAAACAAGGTTTTGATCTCTTAAACATAATCACCTGATCAAATATCAGAAAGATATAAATGTATAGATTTCAGGATCAACTAAAAATAACACAAAAATAAAATAAAAGAAGAGCTTGATAATCAAGAAGTGAACTTATGTGGAAATGAGATCCCTTTTCAAACCCTTTGACTCCTCGTTCCATTCTCAATTTGCCTATATTCGAGCTTTTACTCTTTTCTGATTTCTACTATCTGGCCTTAAACCCTCATAGAAAGAAATAATTTCGCTTTGACTCATAAAACTTAAAAAACTAAATCTTCAAACGGAGATTAGGCGAAAATCTTTCTATTCCTCTGATTTTAACTGAAAGAAAGTATGTCTAAGATAATCCTTATAACTTTAGCCCTTCTAACAGATTTAAACTGATTAGTTCGCTCAAGGAAAATCCCTAGAAAATAAAATTCCCCTAAGATCCTCCCTATAGGTAAAGATGTTCTGAAGATCATAAGAGAGGTAGCTCATAGTACAATAAAAAATGGTTGATAGGCTTTCATTGTTAAAACTTGAGTAGATATGATCCCTGTATGATACATACAAATTGATTGTCCCCACTTCAAAATTATAATATCATATAAGACAGATGGTGAAAGGAAATTCATAAAATTATTGTCCCCATCTAGTCCAAGACAAATGGTGAAAGAAAATTCGTAAAAACGATTTCCCCCATTTCGTCCAAAAGAGATGATGAAAGGAAATTCATAAAATGATTGCCCGCATCTCAAATAAAATCCAAAAATGTTATTTGAAGTGGTGAAAGGAAATTCAATGGGAGATGTAGATAACTTCACCAGGGTACTGAACATCCTCACTGATAGTGAAGCAATATCTATGAGGTCTGTAAGGCTGTCATACATATATAAACATACTCTGGTAGCTAGTTCTCTTTCTGATAATATTTGCATTCTATACTGACCAGGGATTCCCTGAATAAATCATTAAAATTACTTTGCCTAGATGTGAACTAAATCGACTAAAGTCTGATAGTTCAGTTAAAGTTGTTTTGATTATCTTGAGCAAATCAAAACTCAGTTTCAGGAAAAGGAAACATATCAATAACCTAACTTGAGATAAATAACATATTATGTTTCAAAGGTTTCTGAGACTCGGTTGAAATCTGAGTTTTCTCTGAATGACTTTTTCCCGAAGTTGTTTCGTAGGAACACAACGATGACTCCATTTACCTAATAAAGGCACTTGGTCTACTGTTCTTCCACGCCTCGCAGGGAGACGTGATCCCCAGATGGAGCCTATGTTGGAACATATATATATTTCTAAACTTTTGGACTTTAAATAAATTTCATTCCTGATTAAATAAGAATAAGGTGCGCATAATATACGTTGTTGATGAAATATTCCATATAATCAAATGACCCTAAATCTCTTTAGATTTTTGGAGCCTTCAAATGGTTAAATATTTAAGTCGCGAGAGATCGCTTCAGAGCTTCACGCTTCGGGCATTTCAACAAGTCATAACTTTAAAAATAACGAAACCCGAATATATCCATTATCGCTTTTTCACCAACCTTTGAAAGACACGATTCATGGTACACATGCATGTTTTAGATCTTCCCTGAGCCAACATGTGGCACATTTCCCTAAGATTTTCATCTAAGGATTCACATAATTCTAATTGACACATGGCACCCCCTGGTCTCGACACATCACCTAAAATGATGCCATCTTTGACACATCACTATGGGTGATAGCCTTTTAGAAATATACTGACAAGATAAATTACAAATCCACGAAGCGACAAAGTGAAGAAATGGTTAAATCTTAATTAATTAAGTTAATCTCGGTTAAAGACAATTAATAACTTCACACTTCGGAAGTTCAGACGTTTGTCATCCATCACACCTTGAAATTTCCGAAGTCTGAATTTTCGAAACATTTCAAACTTAAACGGGGTTAATTAAAGCTAAAAAATGATTATCCTATAATTAATCATTTCGCGGTTTCAGGTTTCGGGGATTCAATATCGAGCTACTGTTAAAAGTCTCGAAGTCTGAATGCCTGAAAACACTTAAAAGATAAACACGATTAATTGATGTTTTAAACAAGATTATCTCAAAATTGATCTTTCACGAATTCATGATTCAAAGATTTTCTAACCTGTTTCATTCAAAATTCCTGATCGCGAACCACCAATATTAATAGAATTAATCACAAATCTACGGTAATGACTTTAATATGGATTGCAGATCGCCACCTAGATTTTCTCATTAATATGAATGAATTTTTTCGTTAGTAAAGCTATTCAAAAAATCAATATGCTTACTGTGAATACGAATATTTGATTTTGAATTCTATTTTCATTCTTGTAGAATAGAAGGTTTGAGCAGACTAAGAAGCTCGTGCGTTTCCCTGTAACAGGTAACACAGTTCTGAGTTTAGTGATATCATGGCACCACGAAAAATGGCTAAAGCAGTTGGTGAGAGCATAAATCTGAACACAGATGTTCTCTTAGACACCTCATCGAGAGCTATATATGCCGTGAAATCCTGGACACAAGTGTCTGATATTCTACAACACGAGCTGATAAAATGCTGAGAGGATTTAGGGGACGAAGTAACTGAAACTCATGAGACTAAAATCAATGATGTAGATGAGTCAGAGTTGCACAAAATAGTCAAGTGACCGAGGCTCATGCTGTATAACAACATGAAAGGTTGCGCCTTGGAGAACATCGACATCTCAACTAGGAGCATTTGCAATTCACAGAAAGTTGTTGTTGGATCTTTTCGACCAGAGCATATACAAGTAATGTATAAATTATCCCCCATTTTTAAACATAGTTACAATGCTGCATTCGTAATGGAGTTTGACAAAGAAGAGTACACACAATATGGAAAAAAATACCCTGATTTAATCAAGGATTGGTGGGGGAACCGTGAGAAATTCAGAGCCGACTCCCATGGCATATATGACACAAGATTGTTAGACGCCCATATGATTTATGTGGCTATGATTCTATGTAGGATATTTAGAAAAAAATACTCCTCTCATTTCTTGTTGGAATGGGTACCAATTATGCATGAAGTGGCCAAGGGATATTCTTTCAACTGGGCCAAGATGTTATCAGACAACCTGGCCAAGGAAATCATGGGGTACCAATTGGAAAATTCAAAAGGGAAACCTACTCCTTTTTACATGTTAGAATACATCATGGATACCATTTGTTTTATGACTCGTTTCCCTCTGATGAGCTGGAGCTGGACCCTGACCAATGCCAAGCCCATACATTTCTATCACTCCAAGCTATGGGAGGATAAAGCTAGAGATTTCTTCTTTGAAATTTGTCATTTTGTAGTGGTGCCGATTCATATCGCCCTATACAGTTGCCCGCCTCCCAGGATTTTAGACAGGATCATGGCCAACCTAGGTAAAATAGCATACTAGTATATTGAGGAAATTTTTTCCTACATCAGGGTTTTTGGGTGTTTGGTTCCCCCCCATGCTCTACCAAAGTTTTTACCAGATCGACTGGTATGCTGAGAAGTGGCTTATCAGACCGTAATAGGGGGCATCAGTAAAGAATTAAAATCAACTCAGAAAAAGGTATGGCCAACCTTCCCTCTTCAGGTTGGTATGTTTTCATTGCAAGATTTTGGCCATTTGAAAGTAGAGGCTGCGGCTCTACAACACGTCAAGTTAGTTGATATTGAGTTTAAGAGGCACAATCCCCATAAGATTGTGGAAGTTCACATGGCTCAATACAATTTGAGGAAGTATATGTATGAGATTTCCCCTCAAGATGAAATATTCAGGGGAGCCATGTCATACGGGGAAGTTTTGAGTAGGGTCTGAACCCTGGCTCCAGATCAATTAGCCAGTTTCTACAATTTCCAAAGGCACAGAAGGAATAGTTTGCCTAAGGTATTACAGGGAGAATCAATATCACCTTCATCTACACAAGAAGCTACACCATAGGGTTTGGAGGCAAGAAGTTCTGACGAACAACATACTTAGGAAGATCTGAAGAAAGATGAAGTTTTAACACAGAAAATTGATATTGCATTATCAAATCCACCAGGTAATCAAGCAAAATCTCAACTTGAAGCTTTGATAAAGGAGGGACATGATACATCACCATACACACCAAATAAACTAGCTACCGACACAAAAAAGAAACAATCATCCACCGATCTAGGTAGCCCTGTTATGTCATTAACACCTTTACAATCAAGCCAAGGAAATCCAAATGCCAAAGTTATATTTATAGAGGACCTTACTCCAATTTTAGCCGAAGAAATGCTTCCTTCAGATTTCTTTTTCAGCAAGAAGAGGAGGGCCATAGTTAAAAGAGAAACACATCAAAATGATGGTGCAACAGTCAAAAGGAAAAGAATGCTGTATGATGGACAGGGCCTAGATGATACAAAATTCGCTAGGGAGATGGCAAGATCATTAGGTGCCTTTGCCACGACAAATCAATGTTTAGTAGAAAATCTAGTAGAGCAACTGAAACAAAGAAATTTTTTGGTAAGGCAGTTGTAAGACCAGATTATGACCGTGGAATGAGATGTGAGAAATTAGATGAATAAGGATTTTGAACAGGTCATAGCCTATGACAGACAACAGATTGAACAACTCAAAACTAACCTAGATGAACTGTATCAAAATTCATAGGCCAATAGAGAATTAGCCACTCAATGGGAAGAATTGATCAGGAAACTATAAGCCAAAATAGACTTGGCTGAAAGTACAACAGTGGAGATGGAAACTTTCCAATCTCAAGCAATGGAAGTACATGAAAATATGGAATCAATCCAGCAAGATATTTTCACAAAGGTGGAAGCCATTCAAAATTGTTAGAAGGTGGTAGACCTTTCCCTAAATAACATTTACATTAAAGAAAGAGAAGCCCATTCGGCTCGGGCTAAGTTTCAGGAGGATGTCTTACTAGTACCAAAAGAGGGTGTATCATAGGTTCCACAATTGTCTCTTTCGGAGCAAACCAGAGGGGACATAATTTTGAAGGCATGGGAAATGAATCTTGTCGAAAGAAAAAGATTGGCCAGAGAGGTAATTAAAGCTTTCCTGGAAGCAATATCTTCACTAGAAAAAGGGCTACTTGACATTGAAGGAAACACTATCTCCGAAGCCCTGGGACAAATAGACATAGCCAAGAACCAACATAATGCTAAGACAAGCAAAGAAGAGGCCAGGACAACCATCCAACAAATGAAACAAATCGATCTTATCCTAATAAACAAATGGATAGTAAATCCCAGTTTGCAGTTATAAGTCGCATCTTTGGAAGCAAAGAAGATACATGAGATGTTTCCTCAAGTGGAAAAGAAGCTATACATTTTTGAAGCACATGAAGCAACTGGACCTTCTGAGTTGGTAGTACAACTAGTGAGTATATGCATTCAATGTGTCGAATATGGGAAAGCCAACACATCTGAAAGAAAGTGAGAAAGTAGGTGCATACGACTCATACAGGTCAAGATCATATGCCAACTATTTCCAAGCTAAAGGATGAGGAGAAGAAACACCTTTGCTAGTAGACAAAGAGACAAAGGAGAAGGCCAATAGAAATTTTCAATTTTACATGCTGTAATATTTACTATTTTTAGAATTATGAGAAGTCAAACCATTTTTGAGTTGAGACCATTTTGTATAAATACATAGATTGAAGGCTTATCACAGGCTTCTTCTCGCCGATTGTAACAGAGAAAACTCTCCTTATAGAGAATTAATACAAGTGCATACAAAGATTCCAACTTTTGTTAAATCTGGGTTATGTGTTTCTTTGTTTTCCATTTCTCAACATTTCTTTATGTATTCCTTGATAAATGTTTGATTTCAATTTAGTACAACTACTATTTCAATATTTTCTGTGTCAGTAATTTATTAGGTAAGCAATTTTTCCCCTGCATTTACTGTGAGTAAATCAAGACCTGCTTTCTATATAGATTCCCACATTTTATACTTTATTCAAAGTTACACTTTCTCTTTTCTTCTATTGAAACAAGGTGGGACTCTTCAGTAATTGATGCCCTATTTTGTTTCACAATTTTGTATCCTTCTTTCGCTCCATCTCAATATTACAATTTTGACTTAGACACGAAATACGACCTCTGTGCTGTCAAATTGTTAATTTTATTTAAGGAATTTTTCTCAGATAACTAAGGTAGAAAAAGCACTTTAAAAATACACTCTCCCAAATTTTCCTGATGCCTGACATTATCCATTAAGCCTTAAGTTTAATCTCAGGACCAACATGTTGCACTCTAGTAGGATAGGAATTAGGACATAGGTAGAATAGTCATTATCAAAGTAATAAATAAGCAACATAGACAACTCAACATGATAAGGTGGGACACGATAGGTCGTACCCGACTAAGATTTTGCACATTTTGGAAAAGATTAAGGTTTAAATTCCATATTAAAATAAAGGATAGAATAACAATTGTTGATAGCCAACTGATAGATACAGGTGGATACAACGACGTGAAAGTGGTTCGTTAGTCATAGGACAAGTGACAATGACCAAAGGAAAAACAAACAGTTACGGCTATAAAGTCCTTATAGTGTGTGATAGTTACACTAGGGCAGGTTGATAATAAATGACTTTTATGACAAATTGGAAACCAACATCGTCAGGGGAATGTCACAACATGAAATGATGCTCACTAAACATAAAGAGGTCATCAACGCAGTTGATGAAGTCTATTCACATTTACCTAGGACAGAGGTAGATATTCCATATATACCGACACCTCGCAAGCTTTGAGTGTTCAAGGGGTGAGTTAAGTTCTTAGAGACACAAAATATTAAGCTTTAAGAAAAATATCAAGAGGCCCACCCCAGAAAACTAGGAGCTACAAAATAAATAACAATAGTAAAGGAAACATTGAAAAATGAGAAAGAACACATCACCAACTTCAGAGGATTAGTCAAACATAGTTTCACAATCTAGAATCACCTCTAGAATGCACCCAAAGTCCATGCCATTGATGAGCATATTCAAACCAAGAAATCATAGGTCATGCAATAGAACAAAAAATTGTCGTCCTTACCCCCAGTAGAACGATAAGCAACAATGACATAAATTTCCAACAAACTTTGGGAAATTACAACAACTTGAACTGAACAACAAACCATCTTAGGCATCACACTAAACACAGTCGACAAAGCCCAGAAGTACTACAATCAACACACTCAACGGTAGCCCCAATGTTCACAAATATAGAGGAGATCAATGTTCACTCCCCAACAATCACAATGACTGATGCCGAGGAGGTTTGCCGACTAACACATCGACTGCAAGATAATTTTAACGTAGTTGATGATCAATTTTAGGAATTCATTTGGGATCTCATGACCATAGTGCCATCAATCTCTTCTGTTAAGTCGTAAAATACGTCGCTGGATCAAGGAATAGCCCACTAATATTGTTGGGGGCCTGTTGGCACTGAAGGTTTTAAAGAAGATTGTGTGCATGCCACAAATCAAAACTACACATGCCCAGGAAGATACATTGCGTGGTGCCAGGAAGAATCAACATTTGCGCCAACCAAAGGAATATTGCGTGCACCAACCCAATTTTGTACTGCGTGTAAGAAATCAAGAAGAGACCACATGTAGGTCAAATCTAAATATATCTTCAGGAATCTTTGTAAATGTTTTTATAACAACCTGAATGATCACAGGAAAGGGTATGGATGAGTTGGCTAGTTATTTAGGATTTCCACGCTCTAGGAAAGAAATGGGGGATGCATGCAGACACATAAATTGTGTGGGACTTTTGTTCACTCAAGAGAGTGGAGTGGAGCAATGGAGATAGAGAGATAATTCATGATTGTAACATAGAGTAGATTGGAACAGAGGGGGTTTGTTCCAAGTCCAGTTTTGTCCTAGTTTTTGCATGAGTTTGCAATAGAGCTAGAAACTGGGTATGAATAGAAAATAATGTATTAGAGCGCATGGCACATCTTTGTGTTTATGTCTTTGTATATGAATGAATTTTAAGTTAATGAATGAAATATGAAGCCCTTTCTCTCTGTATTCTTATATGTTATGGTTTGAATATATGTATATTTACTTTCCTATGTACGATAATCAATCACTTACTTATGAATGAATGAATGGGTTTATTCCTGAGAGGTTTACTGTATGTGATGTCCCTTCACATCCAACACAAGACTAATGGTCTCTGTGATTCTCATGGTGTCTCGGGTGAGACCTTCTTTGGTCTTTGACTGAAGATTGAATATGTCGAATCCTTTGGGGTTTTGTTCGTAAATATTGATGAAACCTAGGTATGTAACCCCCCAATCACTACTACATATTGAAATATTTGTGACAACTACTTGCAACGAAAGTACCCTTTCGTTGCAAAATTCAAGAGAAAGAGTTCAATTTTTCAATTTTATTGAATCCAACTTGTATTCATCGCTCTATCGACGAATCCATAAGTTTGTCACTCTTGCGACAAACGTGAATATAGTGGACTATCTTTTCTCTTGCGATGAACTTATACATTTGTCGCAAGAGCGACAATAACCATTGACTGTTACACTATTTGATAAAGTCAATATTGACCGTTATACTCTTTGACAAAGTCAACATTGATTTGGTCAACTTTTGTCACAAGAGCGACAATAACCATTGACCATTACACTATTTGATAAATCCAACATTGATCGTTATTCTCTTTCACAAAGTGAACATTGATTTGGTTAGTGTTCGTCACTATTGTGATGAAAAAAATATCTATAAATATTTTACGAATTAGAGATGTTGCGACAATGTTGCTATAACAACGATAGTCCAGAAAGGGTATTTTTGTGTGGAAGAATGTCGCAAAATATTAGAGGTGGGAAAAAAAGTAAAGCAGGTGAAAAGGGTGATGGTAAATGTTATTTCCCTTGCAAAAAATGTTGCCTCATACATCCTGTAACAATTTTAATAGCAACAACTACAAAAAATTGTAGGAAATATGGGCACATTGATGGTGGATCGAATCAATATCGTCCCATGGTAATTAGCTATATATTCATTATCTGTTTTTATATTGTCAATTTTTTATATAAATATATATATATATATATATATATATATATATATATATTTGTTTGTTTGTTTGAATGTTTGTTATAGTACACACTAATTTTGCATGATTGTTTGTAATTATAAAGTTAGAGTTTCCCTCTAACTTGCCGAAGAATATTGCAACAAGTAGTAGTAGAAATGATGTTGTACAAGCTGAGGAACATGATTAAGCAAATGAGGATCTCATGGAAGAATATGATGGGACAAATCAATTGATCCAAGATTTGTTTTCTCAGCCGGATGAGGATGGAGACAGTGATGGTATTTATGATGAACCTCGATTAGAAAATGCAAATAAACGACTTTACGAAGGATCAAGAGAAAATCTTCTCTCCGCTACATTGCTACTAGTGAACTTAAAGGTTATGAATAATTTGTTGAACACTTGTATGACACAGATCCTACGGTATGCAATATGTTTCATCTCATATTATACATAAATGTTCACTTTTTTCTATTTTTTTTTAGTGTTAATTAATGTGTAAAATAAGAATGCAATTTTTACAATTAATATTCTTTACATTAACTAGTTATTTGTTATGTTGTAGATTGTTA
>JZKD02S1912542.1:482250-495462 GCA_000966675.3 Picea glauca
AAAGAGTAAATATCTATTCTTAATACAATTAAAAAAAAACAAATACTAAAATTCTTTAATTCAAATAATTATTACTTATTTTTTTATATCTACTCTACTCAATATGAAAATGTAGAAATAACCTTCGCTTTCACCCATATGCTTTGAGGTCGAGACAGGGTTTGGTAAGGCGAGATTTCTTAATTAAGGTGGGTTTTCTTTAAGGCATAAACATAATTCAAATCAGTTACCCTTCGTCAAGAAAACAAGCCCATCCAAGACTGAGCAGACTGATCAAGGAGACTTTGGTACCTATCTCTCTATGGCCTATGCTACCCTTGCTTCTGCCATAGCCTTTGCTTAGTCAATTGAACCAAACTACGCCTTTGATTCTCTTGCTTACTCTAATCGAGGGCCACACGAGACCGATCATACCGAGAAAGGAGGCGCAAGAGTATTGTCGAGGGAAAGGAGGTGCGAGAGTGTCGAGGGACACCCATATGCTTTGAGGAGACATGATTTGGTAAGGTGGGATTTATTTAAGGCAAGACTGTCGAGGGAAAGGAGGTGTGATATTATCGAGGGATATTTGAGATTGAGGGAAAGGAGGGAAAGATCAGATTGAGAAAGGAGGCTTGAGATTGTCGAGGGAAAGGAGGCGCAAGACTATGGGAAATAATTGTGAGTATAACAGTTGGCACAGGGGCAGACCCAGGGTTCAACACTTCAACAATGCACCAACAAAACCCTAACTACCGACCCTTTCGGAAACACCTGCGAAGTAGATAAAGTCTCACCTGAGGTAGAGGCAGGGGGGTTGCAGGAATCAGGTGTCTACAACCAAGATGGGACATAGATCTGTGATTACAACACTTAGTAGAGCACTTAGACAAAAATATGCATTAGTTCATGAGTCTGATTCACATTGCAGATTAAACCCTTATTACAGATCAATGCAGTAATGATAAAGATCAAACACTTCCAATCACTTAGAACATAGCATTAGCTCATATATAGCATTCATTTATCTTTAATACCATTAAGCACTAAGAAACAACATCAGATGCATTCATTATACAGTATAAAAACAACACTAAGCAGATAAACAACATAATTCACATCACACAAAGCACATCAAGACATAGGATATACGTGGTTCACTCCAGTGTGGGGCGCCTACATCCACCAACTTCCTCTTCTTATTTATTTGTCTTCAATGTCTTACATTCGGTTGCTCCTATGCATAAAGCCACAGAGCCAAACTCCACAGAAGATGGGAGATCTACATGCTGCACACCCGATCCTCCTTCCCAAAATCAAGTCAAGGCACAGAGCCTCACTCTACACAGTTTGTTTGCACAAAGCAACTTACAACCTATTGCACTAAGCCAATATTAACACTTACAACATATTGTGCACATAGCCAACCAACTTTCTTACATCATATTGTGCCCATAGAAAAAACATAGACTTCTTACATCGATTAGCTACTTATTTATACATTTAAAAAAAGGCCTAATCATGGGTAAACCCATGGACCGACATCCCATAACCCATTACATAAACCCTTTGCTGGGTCCACAAGCCAAAAAAACACGTGATATCCCATGATCTCAGCTCCGCCTGGGTGCTCCACCTTCGACCAGCCTGTCAAAGTCCCAAAAGTGGTCAAACACGACCAATGTTTCCTCAAAACTTGGTCAAGGGCCAAAAATTCCCCAACACTCACCTGTGACTCATCCCGAGTTACTCAGATCTAGGCAACTCTCCTTCAAAGGCCTTGAGCTTAGCTCGAGCTGCCTCGAATTATTGCTTCGCTAGAGCATAATGATCGACAAACTCTTGAATCAGTTCCTCTGTAACAAGCCCTTCCAGGCGCTGTTCCACTATTGTAACCACTTGGTCTAACTACGAGCCTTGTCCTTCAATCTCTTAAAAAATCGTGCAGGATTCCTCCTGCACCAGCTGTAGTCTCTGTGTAACTTCCATGATTCTTCTCTGGATGGCAGTAATTTGCTGCTGGACTATGCGCGTCTCCTGTGATCTCTTCATTTGCTTGACCGTAGTGAGTAGTTTCATTTGCGCCTGTATGGTGGATGCCTGCTGTTGCGCCTCCTAGAGATGTGCTTCCAGTTTCCTCAACTCCAAATCTTCTGCGAGGCATTCATAGGTTTTCGCACTTCGATCACTCAAATTATTACATTCTAATGTGAGGACCTTGATCCTTCCAACTGCGCTCTTGGCGAATTCCTCCCTTTGATCGTGCATTTCTTGCGGAGTGCTAGGTACTGCTTGAATCTCTAAATCCGTTATCCTTGCTTGAAGCTACTGAATGGCCTCAACGATATTACCTAGTTGAATCTTGACTGACTCTTGTTCTTCCTGTGCCAAGCCCAACACATAGCGAAGTGATTTAGTCACCACTTCTTTGACCGCAGTTTTCTCTGCGAGCAACTAGTCCTTTTATTTCTCTATCTTTGCATTGTCCTCCTCAAAAATCGCCTAAATTTCATCTCTCTCCTTCTCATAGGAAATTACGCAAGACTGCGCAACTCGTAGTTATTCTAAGACCTCCTCCTTTTCTTGCTTCAAGACTTCTGTAGCCTGTTCCTTTTCTTCTTGGACTCGCTGAAGCCAAGCCTCTGTTGCATCTGCTAGTCTTTGTAATTGGGTGGGATCATCCCCCAATTCTGCAATCTCCGACAAAGAAGTTGCAGTAGGTACTACGCGGCTCGAATGTATGGATTGCTGTATCTCCTTCAAATCCTTCTCGATTCTTTCATACATTGTCTCTTGCTTTGCTCCATATCGCTGCAAGATGTCCTCTGAAGAATCCTTGACATCTGTGATGATTATATCGACGTCATCCTCTGTGAGTGTGGCCTTCATCTTGGGCTTACTGGCACATGTCTTATTTCTTGTTGAAGGTTTTTGCGGAGAAACCTTCCTGTTCTTTGATGTTTCGACCTCGATAGGGGGATCCTTTGGCGATGTAACTTCACCTTTTCCTTGCTATTCTCCTTCTTTCCCTCCTCCTTCTTGATTTACTTTGTCTCCTCCTCCTCCCGTGGGTGATTCAGGCCCACTTTCCTCCAAGGCGCTATCCTCCTCATTAGTTTCTATGTTCTGCACTTCCTCCTTTTTCTTCTTTTTCTTCACGCTAGTCTGTCCGTCATGCTCGACCGGGTGACCAAGGGACTTCCGATGATGTCAGGGTCCAAGAATTCTATATCTTCTAACGATACAAGGAACTTTTCCAACCATTCCTTGGTGATCTCCTCCATGTCTTCGTCAGTCATCTTATCATAGGACTACAACTCCTCCTTGCTCTCATCCATGCACGCAGTGATATAGATAAAGTGCCGATATGCGTAAAACTTTGCTCGCAGTCTGTATTGGTGTAATGTTTTTGGTGTCATGGGTGGAAATGCCTCAATAGCACACTTCAGTTGCTGGTAGTAGGCATGGAACATAGCGTTCGACTGCCACTGCTTCGACATGTCATTCGTATACCACAAGGTGGAGAACCTTGCAGCCAAAGGCTCCGATGGCTCAGTTTATGGAAATGTCGCTCCTTCCAACATCTGCCAAGCGACAAATGTGATCAATACAAGTAACCAGATAAAATGGAATTCATACCCGTGATCCTGTGCTTCATGGCAATCTTTTTTGAGCTCGTTGATGAGGTAACTCACCCAGTTCATTTGCATCCCCTCCACGCACTTCCTAGCGAGGTCTACTACGAACCCAGTGACCTGTTTCGGACAGTATTTTCTGACGAGCTTGCCAAATATAAGTTGGAAAGTGAGGCGCACTACACCATCATGGATGGAGGCTACCTTGTAGCCTCGATTTCCATTTTATACATTGCCATAATCCTCTTTTATGCGTTATGCTAGGGAGTGATCTGAAGTCTTCCTTGGGTAGAATTGCCGAGGGTCTGGTCCCTGCATGCTCAGTCCCATGATCAAGTGGATCAACACTATATCCACAGTCACATGCCTGTCAAGCCACAAATATCCTCCATGATAGTGTGACAAGAGGAGTTTAATGCAAGCGTTAATCTTTTGATGTCGGCCAAAGTGAGGGATCTTCATCACGTTTAGTATCTTTGACTGTGCAAGCTCCTTAATCCATAACAAGGAGACTATGTGCAAATTCTTCCTAGTCGTCTTCATCAAACACCGATGGGGCGTGAGCATGGCGTAGTTCTTTCTGTCACTAAGATTAAAGTCGTTGTTCTTCAGAGCTGGGATCTGTCCCAACTGGGTTCCAACTGTGCGTATCCCCTTTGGGATGTACGTAGTGATCAACATGTACTCAAAATCACGTGGGATACTATCGTGGTTAACCATGCCATCCAATGGCGAGATATAATATGGCAAGACCGACAGTATCTGCTTCACATTATCCAGATCATTGCGATGCTTGCTTCACTTCTCAGTCACTGTTCGACTAGAATGACGTCTAGTCGAAGGGGATGCTTGCAGTCACCCAGTCAACGATGCCTGTATTCCTACATAAAACTGTCTATCAACAATTATTTTCGTAAGGATCTTCCCAACAAATATCTCTAATGTGCTAGGTTCACTCGACATCCACACTTGTAGACAAATAGATAGGGTAGGAAAAAAAATAAGTGAGTTAATCCAATGGATGGAGAGGTCTAGAAATCACAGCATGATACACAATCAATTCTCTAGTAGCTTGGATAATCACGGGTGGAAAAAGTGGTCTCGATGCAGCGTCCGACAGGTTAAATAAGAAAACACCATAATGGATTCCTCCAATGGGCAGGAATGCAACCATCAATGCTAGTCCGTCTGTTATGGTGCGGTCTCAAGGGTCCATTCACTCATAATTGCATTTTCTAGCCATTTCGGGGCATCATTCTAACGGTCATATAGCTTCGTCAGGGTGAAGTCCCATTCTGCATGGTTTTGCTATTCCAGGGAGGTTCAAGTTCTGCAGATCTTCCTCTTGTGAAGTCTTTCTTCAGTTCTCTGTAGCTTCTTGTAGTTTTTCTAGCTTAGATTTCTTCTTATTGAGCTTCCTGGCCTTCTTTCCTATGATTTGAGCTTCTCTAACAATTTCTAGAATCCTCTTCCCATTTGTATTCTTATTCTCTCCTGGTAAAAGGACTTCACACTGCTGATGCGCTCTTATAGATTCTGAGGTTATTGTCCCTTCTCTTACTATTTTTTAGGTGGCTATACTTCTTTCTTGCATGGATAGGTTCTTCAAGCCTCCCTGCGTTCTTTCAAGTTCAACAACTAATTCTCTTGCCCTCTGTCGCTTCGACTTATCCTCTTGTTCTTCTATTAGTCGCTCTATTTTTCTGGTTATGAAGTCCCTTAGTTATTTCTTTTTCTTTTCTGTAGCTTCCTCCTCTACTTTCCTTTTGATCTGATCCTTCTCAATCCAAGTCTTTCCTAACAAAAGTGGAAAAGGGGTGTTGTTCTCAACAAATTTAATGACTTCAAATTCTTCTTCAGTCGATGTTTCATGAGAAATCATAGGTATGTTAGTAACTCATCCACATAGGGTTATCATCTTTCCTTTAAAGAAGCCTATCCTTCCCAATGAAGGTATCATAGCAAGCCTTCCTAAAATTTCCCAAGTGATATATGGCATAATATTCACGTGTGTTTCTTCATCCAATACACAATCTATGTCGAAGTCTTCTATTCTTGTAACTATGCACTGTTTTTTTTTTCAGGATCTCTGGTAAACCGACGTCTCTGTGATCATCCATTACTTCTTTTAATTGTACTATCATAGTCTCTTCTCTTTCTCTTTATGATTCCCCAACATGCTCTTAGCCTCTTGACTTTATTTAGATTTTTCTTGTCTCGTTTTCATCTTTTCAACTTTAGCAATCATTCTTAGACAATCCTCAACCACATGAACAATAACTTTACAATAAAGAAAAATAGGACATGTACCAGGGAATTCCTTAGCAATATGTCCTGGTCTTCTGCAATTATAACATAGTGTCAATCCTCTCTTTATTTTAAATGATCCCCAGCCTCTCTTGTACTGTGCACTGGGATCACAGTGCTGGACCTGCAATTTGCAAAAATTCTTTCTAGGTTCATGCATCCACTTACTAGTCCAAAAATTGTTTCTATGCATAGGAATAAAATATATTTCTCTATTCAGATCAATTCTTTCTTCTAATTGGGCCCTACCATTCAGAATAGGATAGAATCTATCAAACATACCTAGATTCATGCTTTCGAAGAAAAAAATTCCACTTATCTTACCCTTACCAGAGCACAAATCTTTAAGATCTTACCTCTTTTCTTCAGATCAAGTTTCTTTCTTAGCACAGAGCTTCACAAGTCAAGTAGAATATTTCACACTATAGCAACAGATCTATGCACAAAGCTTTCTCTTTTCTTTAGTTCCCAGTAATCACAGTTTCAAGTCCCGACTACAGAACCATTTGTTGGCACAGGGGCATACCCAGGGTTCAAAGCTTCAACAACGCACCAAAAAAACCCTAACTACCATCCCTTTAGGAAACACTTGCAAAGCAGATGAAGTCTCACCCGAGGTAGAGGCAGGGGGGGTTGCAGGACTTAGGTGTCTACAACCAAGATGGGACACAGATTTGTGATTACAACACTTAGCAGAGCACTTAGACAACAATATGCATTAGTTCATGAGTCTCATTCACATCACAGATTAAACCCTTATTACAGATCAACATAGTAACAATAAATATCAAGCACTTCCAATCACTTAGCACATATCATTAGCTTAGATCTAGCATTCATTTATCTTTAATACCATTAAGAACTAAAAAACAACATCAAATACATTAATTATACAATATAACAACAACACTAAGCAGATAAACATCATAATTCACATCGCACAAAGCACATCAAGACACAAGATATACGTGGTTCACCCTAGTGTGGGGCTATGTCCACCAACTTCTTCTTCTTCTTTATTTGTCTTCAATCTTCTTACATTCAGTTTCTCTTGTGCACAAAGACACATAGCCAAACTCTGCAGAAGACATGAGATCTGCGCGCTTCGCACCAGATCATCCTTCCCAAAATCATGTCAAGGCATAGAGCCTCACTCTACACAGTTTGTTTGCACAAAGAAACTTACAACCTCTTGCACTAAGCCAACATTAACACTTACAACATATTGTGAACATAGCCAACCAACTTTCTTACATCATATTGTGCACATAGCAAAAACATAGACTTCTTACATCGCTTAGCTACTTATTTATAAATTTACAAAAAGGCCTAATCATGGGTAAGCCCATGGGTCGACATCCCATAACCCATTAAATAAACCCTAGTAAACCCTTTGCTGGGTCCACAAGCCAACAAAACATGTGAGATCCTGTGATCTCAGCTCCACCTGGGTGCTCTACGTTCGGCCAGCCTGTCGAAGTCCCAAAAGTGGTCAAACATGACCAATGTTTCTTCAAAACTTGGTCAAGGGCCAACAATAACCTTTGCACACTAACATTTTGCATGTATTTGAGAATTAATAAAAGGGAGCCATGCTCAACCTAGGTTTTGGGCATATTTTTTCACCACTATTCCATCACATACAATCCCTACTTCACCATTCCCCAAGTCACAATGTGTTATTTCTTCATCACCCTAAGCCCACATTCTTGCAATTGAGCATGAAATCCCAGCTAAGTTCGATGACTCTCTGAAATGAAAAATTGAAGGCCATAATATCAAACCAAACTTTGCAATTGAGGGTCATGGAAGGAGATATGTCATGTGCCCTTAACATGGAAATTTCTTCTTCTCCTATCTGCTCTTTCATGCAGTTTCAATATCCATTCAGATATGAAACTTTCCTCTTTCAATTATGGATAATTTAACCAAAAGAATATTATTATATTATTTTTTAGTTTTGGTCCATTTTCCTTTAGTTATGAGCAAGTGATAACAAACCCAATCCTCTCATTATTGTTATGTTCAACCCGGGCTTACCTACTTCATGTACCTTGAATATTTTTGCACATATAATAGTCTCATGGCCTCAAAACCATCATTCTATTCACTGTGATATTTACTGACACTAAAGGGTTTGAATGGATATTATTTGATTTCATATTTATCATTATAAACTCAACCTCAAAATGATTTTTTTAATTTCCATTACTCATTATAAGTATGAACATAGTTTGGCCTATTTTATTCATTACAAGTATGAGCAAAATTTGGCCTATACAAAGCCTTTGAATTTCCCAACACTTGCGAGGTTTGAATCAAACACCATTTCACCTCCTTGCATTGAATTTAAATTATTAAAACTGCACCATACTCAAGCATAAGCAATCTATCATGGCTCATTTGATTTTTTTTTTAGTTCTTGTCTTACCTTATAAATGATAGCATAAGCTTTAGTTTCAGGTTATGTTTCCCATGTATGTCATATATTGATGATTGTTGTGGTTGTGGAATCATGCTTCATTAGTTCAAACCCAAAACCCATATGAATGTGATCCCAAAACCCATATGAATTTGCTTCATTAAGAATGTTTTACAATGAAAAACATTTTAATATTCGTGCCTAATTTCACATGCTTACTATTAATCACTTACATAGAATTGGGCCTTTACTAGCACTTTTGCAAACACAATTTGCCTCATTTGTTAGCCAACATGTGTTCCCTCAATTTTTCACTCTTTCTATAACCAACTATAAAATGATCATAAATCAATGCATTAGATAGATGCACTATTTTTCTTCAATCATAATCCAGTCAGTTTATGATTGCTTCAATATGTTGGGTTTATAAGGTTGATTGTAAATTGCATTTGCATTTATATTTGGTTTGTTAGATGAGTTTTTGGAGTTGTGGCTCCCATGACCCCAAAAGGGGATATGACAAAGGGCCATAGATGTATGAAGGGGTGGGAGAAGGAAAATAATAATGTTTTATTTTCATTTTAATGCAGAATTAGATTAATTTTCCAAATTATACCAAATTGGCCATTTGCACTTGGGTGACCCAAATATCCAACCAAGTCCATTTCCTTTTCCACCTAATTTGTAGCCTCACTTGAGCATATCTGAGATAAACCTTATTTTTCGCCCACTAATGAAGGATAGAACCCTAATATTACTCCATATTTCATTGGTAAAGATAGATGGGGAAACCCACACTTGGATCTTGTTATCATGAGAGCCCCGCAAAATTGCACCCTTTGATTTGATTATACTAATTTGAAACTAATTTACCAAATATGTAGAGGTCCCCACTCTTGTACCAACTATTGTTGATAAAGGAAACAATTGAAGAATATGCAAGTTCCATATATGCCTCTTTAGGACCCCTAAAACGATCCTATGACATTCCCTGTTATTATGAAATACAATGATATCACCTCCATTGCTGATCATGTTGCTAGCTGACCCCACCGCATCCATTTTTCCTTCAACACTCAATTTTTAAAATATGATACAAGGATGATGATTTACTTTGAGGATATGCACTTAGAGGTATATGTCCCTATGTATCTTTCTTTGAGTACCCATTTCCCATTTCCCTTAAATAATTCTTAGTCACCCACAAGGTGAATCCCCCGTGATCCTTATGAGTATTTAAGATATGTATGGTGGTATCTATAATCATAACAATTTACTATGTTAGAAATGATTACATTTGATTCGATGTTGTATAGGTTTACTAAGTGAACTATGAAATTTGCATGGTATTTTTAAAATTTGGGTCATTTTACTTCCATTTATCTGGATAATTAGCTCATACTTTTTTTCATTAACAGTGCACACATAGTAATCTATCAAGAAATTATTTCTTTTCTTAAAACCTCTTGCTCCTTCTCATAGCTAGTTTTCATGGAAGTTGAAATTATTTCATTTCATTTTCCTCTTGCATGGTTTAAAGAGTCTAGTCAAAATGCCATTAGTTTCACGACCACTCCTTTGAGTAACAACAACCTAAAATAAAGCGCTAATTAAAATTTATCTAGGAACTTTTATAGGGCTCTTCAAACCCATATTAGCTTAGGAGTAGAGATTTGGAATAGGATTGTGAGAATAAATTTCCAAAGCTGCTAAACAAACATAAAGCTTTGAGTTAGGGAGTAAAATCCAGTTGCTATATCATTGACTTTGGGAAGCCCTTCTAAAACAAGGTTCAAGCACGAGGTCACATTGGGGCCGACAGAGTAATCAACCCTTCTTTCTTGGTCTTGGCGCCAAATTTTGACTATCCCCCCTCTGCTTTGGTATAGTAGGTGGTACCATGGAGGCCATAATCTTTTAGACTTACTACACAAGGTGACAACACAAGGAAGGTGGTGTTGTACTTGGGATCAACGTTGGATAGACTCACTTGGACTCCTTGGAGGGTTTCCCATTGCTCGGTGAGGTAAATTACACGAGGGAGTTAGTTTGTTAAGCAGGTTGTCAATGTAACTTTCCCACCCGCCGAAACTCATCCCCTTCGCACATCGATCCTGCGATGTTGGATTCCATCACCAACTAGTGCTTCTTTGTGAGAAGTTTTGTTTGCATGCTTGACTCCTAAATTAATTAGCGTGTGTTGTTTTTTCTCCTTAGTTGGCCTTAGGATTGAGTTTGTGTCTAATGGCATCAGTTCTAGGGTAATTCCTCATTTGATCAATACAAAATATGGATACCATTAAAATAAAAGGGAATAAGGAGGTAACAAATAGCTCATACCTAACTTACGTCTTATAATTCTCCAACATTGTTCTTTACACTTAGTTCAACAAACACCAAATGGAATGGTTTACATAAGGTCACGACCGAGAAAGATCCATCTAATGAAAATGAGCAATGTGATTGGAGAATTCAAAATATTATCATAAACCCATGTCTCACATATTTGTACATGCACCATAGATTCACAATATTTCATAAAGAGTTTCGGGAGAAATGCCTCCATGCAAAATTGTCCATGTTCTTGATGGAAATATATAAAATTCCCTTGAAGATATTTTAGTCCTTGTCTTTCTTAAAAAGGATGATCCCATTCTGGAAGTGGTCAAAGACTACTTTTATCCCCCCTCTATCTGGTAAATGCTACTTCTTATACTAGCCTTCCCCTACAATAGGGAGTGTTGTGTCCCTTTTCTTGAAAATAAGTGAGGTTCCTCTTCTTTAGGGTTTTACTTTTCTATGATGGGGAAATTCAAATTAACATTATTTACATGGTAGGTTAAGTCACCACTCATGATCCCTTTCCCCATCTCCACCATTCAGTATGCCTCCAAGGTGTTGAGCTATAGTTCTCGCAAGGCCTTGATATATTGTGAGGTCCTCACATTCAACTCACTAAACCTCCCTCTTAGCTTGAAAATCACCTCTCTTCCAAGAAAGAGGGAAGCCCCTCCTCTTAGATAAATAGTTGTTTCCCTTAATCTGACCCTCTCTCGAGCTCTTCAACATATCCCCCTTTTGATGGAACATATATCTTTCCTTCTTTCTCTCAAGTGGTTGCTCCACTCACTATCCATGGCCCAATTTAACCTTGGGTATCCCCATCAACCATCCCATTATCCCTTAGATTCATGAGTCTTGGTACATCTATGATGGTTCCTCAAACTTTACCTTGAACTTCTATCCTTGATATATTCTAAACAAGCAAAGTAAATGTGTAGCAACAAAAATTGTCCCCTTACAATCAAAACTTTCCAAACCTTAGCCAAGGAATGTTAATGTCCTACTCCAAAAAATTCATCCCCATATGTAAACCAAGTATTCATGTCAACCTATACACAATCTAAAAACCAAGCATTCATGTCAAACTCTACACAACCCATAAACCAAGAATTCATGTAAACCTCTACACAACCCAAAAACCAAGCATACATCCAACATTATCCCAACCTCTTGGACATGAATACATGTAGCCTCAAATCTCTAACATTTAGGGAAAGTAGAATCCAATCATGAACATGTTCAACATTCCACCCTCTTGCATCGTATATGACCATGTACTCATCCAAGTATGGGAGGCGAAGGTGGGATACCACCCTTTGACAATAACACCCCCCCCCTCCCTATGTTGCATACTCAAACCAAAACTTGAGCTCAAATGGAGGAAGTAAGGATAAAGACCTTCATGCATCATATAGACCTTCCTACACAAAAACTTTTAGACAATCTTTTCCCCTCAAATTGTAGTGACTTGGATTCCCCCAAAACTACTTGAATTACCTAAATTCAATGGTGCTTTGGCAAAGGAATACCTTGAGTGCCACTTATAATCTTTCACTACTACATGTGTCAAGTTTCTTCATTATAACAACAATATTAGTATAAATTTTTTTCCTCAATACTTGATAGGTGATGCCATTCAATGGTTCCAACATCTCCCTAAAGAATCAATTTATAACCCTTACATGTTAGCGAATTAGTTCATCCAATAATTTAACATACCTCAACCAAATGAATCTTGTATCCCTAACCTTTGTCACACACCCACTACGACATAATAGGTTTTTTTTTTTCTCCTTTTTCTCCTTTCTTTCTCGAGGGACAGAATCCCCGAGTTCCTACGAGGTCCTAGCACAGGCTAGCTCTTCCTGTCAGAACCTTCACTAAACCAATCCACCAGTTCTTTCATTGAAAACCCATCGTGTACAACTCAAGCACCAAGCGCGGGCTTCGCCTCCCTGTGATCATCGGTTATGACCCTGGGCCAAGACAAGAGGCGCCTTTCACATTTCGCGACTCAACGATGCCCAAGAGTCCAGTCTTTCAACTCTTCAAACCCCAAAACTTGAAATTGTCCATTCATTGAGATCGACGGCTGTAAATCCCTCCCCCTGATCCGACGGTCCTGGCTGTATCAGGACTTCGGTAACTGGGAGTTTGAAATGCAAGCAAGTCTAGTCTTTCGACTCTTCAAACCCTGAAACCCGAAATCCAATACACGAGTTCTTGTATGAGATTCGACGGTCCTCGATGATATGGATCCAATGGTCCAGGTCTCTTCAGAGTTTTGTGAACCGGGAGTTCACGATGCAATGACTCTAGAACTCCTGTCACTCAAATCCCCAAATTTCGATATGGGAATTCGTGTAGGAGATCAACGAACCTCGTTGATCTAGATCTGACAGTCACTATCCCTCCTAAGCTTAACGACATTGAAGGACATTCAGCCTTAACCCCCTTGCTGTCCTACGAGATCCAATGGCTTACGGGGTTTCAGAGCTTTCCCCGAACTCTGACCACTCACCACAC
>JZKD02S1912542.1:512742-526951 GCA_000966675.3 Picea glauca
GTGAATGGACTTCAAGTTTAAACTCTATCTTTTTTAGAAACAAACAAATTTAGGTGAAGGGACTTCAAATTTAAACTCTTTCTTTCTTTTTCTTTGCATTATGAAATAAACAAAAGAATAAACAATTGCTTGATACAATTACTCTCTAATATTATCTTAAGTATTGCTTGAAGGCGTTTTAGTAACGAATGCTATTATTATGTAGTTTTCCATCAAAACTAAAGACTTTGATCAGTCTAAAAATTACAATTGGTTTGAGATGCATGATGTGGTGAACAAAAATTGTGTTACTGGAACTAATTAAAGACTTATTGTAAGGCTTATAACATCAAATTGGATTATGCACTAGTGATGAGTCAATGGCTGTATTGTATCCAACTACCCTATTTCTTTCAACAAAAAAAATGGAGATTTGGTTACGAGAAACAATCACAAACATAGTTCATTATCACAACCGTAGATTTTAGAAATTGTGTGTAATCACTCTATTGAATACATTACAAGAATTTTGTGTATACAACGTACTATCACAACTGTAGATTTTAGAAATTATGTGTAAATATTTGCAAGAATTTTGTGTATAATGTCTGTGAGTTTTGTAATTTTTTTTTAATGTGTAAAAGTTCTTTGTGTGATGTATGCAAGTGAAAAATGATAATTGTATTTTAGTGGTTTCATTTTTTTTATAGTAATTATGTTGTAAGGAATTTCACTATGAACCAATTATAAAGTGTCATTAGTCCTATTTGTTAATTTTGAATCTCCACGGCCATAAAATCACTTTTAAAGAACATGGAAGTTTTTTCATTAGTGGTAGTTGTAATGGTGGTGGCGGCTTCTAAATTGGGAGACATGATGAACTCATTTGAGTGATAGTGGGTCTCTACCATATAAAGACTTTTCCTTTATATATATTTTTGATTCAATAGTTTCCTTAGTTTATATTATGTTGTACTAATAATATACAAATTTCAAAACAACTTATTAATAATGACACACCAACATTACCACATTTAAATTCTTGTGTTTACATATGAATGTTTCAAAGTGATAGAAATACTATGAATAAGGGCATCGATTTAAAATAAATAAATAAATATATGTTGTCGCAAGAGCGATGACTATAAAGATTCTTGTGACGAATTAGCTATAATATCGACAAATATTTTTTGTCAATAGTATAGCTAATTTGTAGCAAGAATCCTTACATTCGTCACTCTTGCTATAATATCCTTTTCGTCGATTGTATAGCTAATTCGTCGCAAGAATATTTACCTTGTTTATCTTGAGACGATATCCCTACCTTGTCTCTCTTGCGACAATAACTTGTCTCTCTTGTGACGATATCCCTACCTTGTCACTCTTGGGACGATATCCCTTCTTTGTCTCTCTTGCGACAACAACCCTACCTTGTCGCTCTTGCGACAATTTCCCTTCCTTGTCTCTCTTGCAACGATATCCCTTCTTTGTCTCTCTTGCGACGATATCCCTTCTTTGTAGCTCATGTGACACAAACTATTGGTTATCTTTATTGCGACAACCAATGCTGGTTGTCGGTATTTCAACAACTTCCTTGGGTTATCTCTATTACGACATCTTTTCAGGTTCGTCGCACTTGCCATGACACCTGAAGCGACGTTTGGGAGACCCAAGATTCGTTGCAATATCCACAACATAACATCATAAGAGCGTCGAAAGAGATGTCACAAAATGACCCAAATTTACTGGTGAATGAGTGAATGATGAGCCAAAAGCATGTACATAGATTTATTTGCATAACCAAGAAGGAGAACACTGACCTCAATCCACCACAAGGACCCAATCCTACCTTTTGAGAACATACCAACAAACTGAAGTTGCTTAAAAGGAACCCTCGAGATGATAAGAAAAATGGATGCAAATCTAATCAACAATTGCTATAGGAAATTGGGGATATCTTGGTCAAATATGGCCAAATAAATTGATTACAAATTCCTACCAACCCTCTCCCTCCCCAAGTTTTCAATGAAAATCATCTTGGAAAATTTAAGGAATAAATAGTAAGAGCAATCCTAGGCTCTTAAACAATAAGGTGTGTCTTGAATCTCTTGATATTTTTATATTACAAGAAACATGATCCTCTATTTCAACCTTGGCTACAATCCCTCCTCAAATATTGAAGATTGGACAATATGTTTCTCTGGACTCCAAAGGATTTGCAGGGGGGGGTTACAATCCTCTGGAATCTAGCCATAATGCTTTTGAAGAATTTCTTTGCTACTTCACGAAGTATAACAACTAAATTTAGACCAATAGGCTCGACAACCACTGGTTTTATCACTAATTTCCATGGACCACAATAGCCCAATGAAAAATATGACTTTTTGCAAATATTGTAAAGCATCATTGGCTTCATTGACTGCCAATTTTGGATCTTGGGTGGAGACTTCAACTTTTTCTCCTCCCTTGTAGAAGAGAAAGGAGGTATCCACAGGTTAAAGTCAAACAATTCAACCTTCAATAACTTCATTCAGGACCAACCACTGATTGACATTGAAACCATCAATGGTTTGTACACTTGGAATAACCGAAGAGGTGGATCCCAACAAATTCCTTACCGACTTGATCGATTCATGGTCTTCAAATCACTTATGTTCTCGTGAATTCAAATGGAGGCCAATATCCTCCATTCGACACACTATAATCACTGGCCTATTTGTCTCAATATCGATGTCTAGAATGCTCCTCTCAACCGACCCTTCAAATTTGAAAAATTCTAGCTCTTCCACCCAAATTTTTAGAAAAAACATCCAAAAATGGTGGGCTAAAGGTGATATGGTGCAAGTTTATTTAATGTTTCATTTTCATAATTTTCTAAAGAACCTCAAGCAACATCTTAAATCATGGAACAAACTTGTCTTTGACAACATTTTTCAATCCTAGAAGCAACTGAAAACCCATATGGTCAATCTCCAACAAAAAATAATCCATTTTGAATGGTCTAAAGGACTCTCCCATCAAGAGAAGCAAATATATTCCTAGATCGAGGAAAAAAAAATGTCAAGAGGAAATATTATGGAGGTAGAAATCCCATGTTCAATGGCTCAAAGAAGGAAAGCGCAACACCAAATTCTTTCATCGATTGATGATTGAACGTCAACACTCCAACCGCATCATTCAATTAACATATGATCAAGGTAACAAACTCACCTCTTATCAATATATCGAGTTCGAGTTAGTTTATTTCTTCCAAAATATTTTAACTAAACCACAACTCAACATACATGTTGTTATCTAGTCTATCACCCTTCACATTCCTAAACTGATCACTAATGAACACAATGCCAACCTTTTTCATCTTTTTCCCTATCATAGGTTGAAGTTGTAGTCATGAATATGGTTCCTGGAAAGTCTCAAGGTTCATATGGCTTCACCTCATATTTATTCCACCATTTTTGGCCAACTATCAAGGAGGATGTCTAGGATCTTATTTTTGAATTTCAAAGAATATCAAGAGTTCTACCTACTCTCAATGCCACCTTTTTTATCATGATCCATAAGGAGGATAAAGGGACCAACCCTAGCCAATTTCAACCCGTATCCTTATGTAATGTCATCTACAAAATCATAACTAAGGTCATTGCTTCTTGTTTCAAACCTATCATGACCTTGTTTATTGCTCATGAATAGTATATATATGTGGAAGGACATCAAATCCTTGATAGAATTATTCTTTCCCATGAGGTGGTCCATTCCCTGAAATCCACTAAATCCTCGAGAATGTTGATCAAACTCGACATGTCCAAAGATTTTGATAAGATCAATTGAAAATATATCAAAGATGATCTTTTAGCCTTTGGATTTCATCCTTCCTGGGTCAACTAGATCATGCTGCTCATTTCCTTGACCTTTTTTTCTCTATTGATCAATGAATCCCCCTCTCCCCCTTTTCATCCTTCTAAAGGAATCCACCAAGGTGATCCCCTTTCTCCCTTAATCTTGATTCTTATGGTTTAAGGTTTAGGTCAAATTATTAAAGTTGTTGTGCATTCTCATAGTCTTCAGGGCCTCTCTCTTCACAACTTTGACTCTCCCCTCCCACATAATAAATTTTTAGATGATACCATGCTGATGGGAGTTCCCTATGCTAGGGAAGCTAGAGCCTTAAAAGGCATTATAGATGACTTCATGGAGGCATT
This sequence comes from Picea glauca, assembly GCA_000966675.3. Classification (NCBI taxonomy): domain Eukaryota; kingdom Viridiplantae; phylum Streptophyta; class Pinopsida; order Pinales; family Pinaceae; genus Picea; species Picea glauca. The sequence continues at coordinate 516,921 of JZKD02S1912542.1, forward strand.
TGGAACTTTCGTCAACCATATAAAATCTTGAATTTTCTTCTTTAACATACCTCTCTCTATTTAATTCCACGTGTCCCATATCTTTGGTTTTTCCAGAAGCTCCCTTCCATCTAAAGACCTTGGTTCCCCTCTCTTGGATATGGCTATCTCCAATTACTCTTGGGAGGATCTCCTTTCCTAGCTTGGAAAAAATCTCTCCAATTGGACCTTTCACTCCTTAAACATTGTTGGTCATCTCATTCTTCTCAAATTGGTCCTTCATTCCATTCCACTTTATCTTTTCTCTTCTCTTGTCACCCCTAAGTGCATTATTAAGGTTGTCAAGGATCTCCAACATGATTTCCTATGGCATGGCACTAAGTAGACCAGGAAATGGGCTTTAGTTGCCTGTAACACTCTTTGTCTTCCCGAGATAAAAGGGGGCTTGGAGTTGAGATCTCTTGAACTTTGCAACAACATCCTCAGGGCTAAAACATGGTGGCCTTGGCTTCAATCCAAGGGTGAGTTTTGGAGTGAGATATGGAAAAATAAACATGCCATTAACATCAACCCATCAAATTTCATCAGAATGATAGGAAATAAGTCTGGATCGATAATCTAGAATGCTGTTTGGAAACATAAATCCTTAATCCAAGATCACAGATTTTGGAAAGTACAAGATGGGAGATCCACACTCTTTTACGAAGACTCTTGGAAACAACTTCCTCAACTTCAAAACAATCCCAACTTCCTCACCCTCAAGTGCATTCTTCATGAAAATTAGGGTAGCGAGGTTTATCAATATTGGCACTCGAATCTTGTCTCAACCGATTGGTGATCATGGTCCATCATCCCATACCACATCCCCCTCCAGGATCGCTCAATTTTCTCTTCAACGAGAAAATTAAATTCTCCCCGTTTCTGGACAAGTTACGATGGGGCTACCAACCTACTAGCTGTTTTAATCTTAAAGAATATTATTCTCTAGCCGCTCAATGTTGGTGCAAATATGCAACAAGGTTGATAAAATATGAAAACTTTGTGGTTGTATCAAAGATACTGACAAAAGTGGGTGAGAACACAAGAAACCTTAGTTCTCTAGTGATTAAATTCCTTCATATCTATGTTATTCATAAATAGAAAAGGCATGCAAAGAGAAACGATACTTGAATAACACAAGATAGAAAGTATAAAGATGATGTATAATACCCAAATAACCAGAGTACAAAATAAACAACACATGTGAAGAAACCAATGAAAACAAATGTCTCCTGGTGGCCTCTCTGTGGGAGGGTTCTTCTTTCTTTCCTGGATGTATGGTAGCACTGGATAGATTCTCCTCTTGGCTGAAAATAAATACGGTGAGATGAAGCTAAAAGAGTAGTAGAAATTTCAACAACATCTTTGTACTCTCATGGAAAATCTCTATGGAAATGGCATGGCTCTCTTTATTTTATAGGAAAAATAGTGCTCTCTTTATTTTATAGGAAAAATAGTGGTTATCCTTGATATGGTCAAAATAATAAAATGTTGTATTTAACCAAATAAATTTTAACCACTAATTTGAAAATTTCCTTTATTTTGAATAAAATAAAGAGGGGAAAATGCATAAGATGGGATTATGGCTTAATTAAGTGAAATAACTTAGGAAAAAGGGATTTTCCTAAGTTATGCAAGGGAATAATGGTGTGAAAGTGTGAAATAACTTAGAAAAAAGGGGTTTTCCTAAGTTATGGAAGGGAATAATGGTGTGAAAGTGTGTATGACAAGGGATACATAGACTATGATGGTGTATATCGGTAAGACTTGGATTTTTGGGCTAGGTGCGCAAATAAATAGTGATAACATATGCCCCCTAATGTGCGAGGTTAGGAGAAAATTGCATGACCGACATACGTTGTAGTTTTATTTCACTGGAATATGTGTTAGCTGAAGAGGAGAAGAGCTACCATGGGAAAATAAAAGAAGGTGCAACTAGTGAAGAGGCCACATAGAACCCCCTATCAACAAAGGGTCATTAAGTGGGGAGTAATATGATATCAATGGGATGAGGTAGGCATACCCATACTTATCGAGAATACTCATGACAACAATAGAGAGACTATAAAGGAGTCTCAAATACAACATGATGCTAGAAAATATAGCCAGATTATATCAACATGATAATACTAGTCTCATATACAATATTTGGAAGGGAAAATCTAAAGTACATCCCAACTCTGGTTGAACTGAGTACATAAGAACTAATTCCCCCTCATGCTGAAAGAAGAGGGTGGAAACAACTTGAGAAGACCTTTTGAATGGGAATAAGGCTCATGAATCTATCATGTGCATACTAGAGGAAATCTCATAATGGGGCTCTAAGAATGGTGGTACAGAGCCAAGCAAATATGAGGAATTGCGTTTGAGGCTTAATCATACATGCATGTACTAATATCAATAGTGTGAAGACATGAGATCCAACCAAGTCTGAGAGAAATGAGGACTCTCTCATCATGGTTTAAGGTCACCCATCGATTGGGGGATAAGTACCAATGTACAACAAACCATCCCCTAGAATTATATGTGCTGAAGTCGATAGGGGAAATTCCATCATGACCTAATGGTGAAGGAGTATCTGTAGGCCCAGTATCCAAATAACAACCCATGAATATATAAATATGGAAGTAGTTGTTGAGACCGAAACATATGGGGGGATACCTATAGGTAAACCCCCTCCCGAGGTCTGCTACATCTCACACATGTCCAAGATGATGACATAAATAACTGGATCACTGAACTCTCAAGTGAACGAGTCTCAAATGTGGAAAAAGGAGTTAAAGTTGAGCACATAAAATACAACCAAGTCACCAAGGATAAGGAGGGATATAAGTTAAAACTCCTGTAGGCCAACCCTCTATAATACAAGTGCTGAAGTTGATAGAGGGAACCCTGATGGAACCATAGAAAAGGAATCACCAAGGGACCAACACGAGATGGCAAGCATAATGTGACTGATGGGAATCGACACCATGGGATGGATGGAAGGAAAATAGAGGTGAACACAAGTCTTCGCTTGTTCAGATCATAAATGCAGGGCTAATATGGCAACAAATGAAGACATCCATAATGATGGTGGGTGACTAGGCATAATGCCGGTCAAATGTATTAGCGGGACTAGTGCAGATGGATAGCTGGGAAACATGTAATGGGTACAATTGATGGAGGGGTGATTCATTGTAGATTATTTGAACAAGGACAACATATGGATGCTTCCAGGGGGTAAAATGAATGTGTGAGAAATACAAAGTTACTCACCAATGTGTTTAAAAACATAGTGGCCAAGTGGAGTCCTAGTGGAGTAGGCCACTCAACAGAAACAAGATCCTTCCTAGGAGTGTCAATGGGGCTGGCCATGAAGGGGGGATAAGAAAGGGGGAAAGCCTCCTATAAATACCAATAAGGATAGATAATAGGAGTGAACACATGTGACAAGTATTCCTAGTTGTGCTAATGGGGATAGCTGGGAGAAAATAACACAAGGGGGAGATTCATCCTAGTAATGCCAATGGGGTTGGCTACGAAGAAATGACATGAGGAGAATCCATCCTAGAAACACCAATGGGGTAATATAGAAATAAATTATTTACATCAAGGACAACCTCCTATTGATGCCAATGGGGATATCTAGGATATAGCCTAAAAAATGATATCTTCCCGAGAATGAAAATGGGGTTGGTTACGAAAGAACTAAATAACCAAAAGAGACATAACCCCAAAACTAAGAATATCGATGGGGCTGGTTATAGAGGGAACTAAAGGACAACTCCTCCTCAGAATGCCAATGGTGATGGTGAGAAGGTGATTATGAGACAACCCCCCCAAGAATTCTAATGGGGCTGGTTAGGAGTGAAGAAGGGAGGATCTTGCCAGATAATGCCAATGGGGCTAGTCTAGAAAGAATCTCTTGAAGACAAAAATCCTCCTAGTAATGCCAATGGGGTTGGCTAGGATGGAATAGAATGATGCCCCCATATAAGAGACTCAATGGGATGTACTAGGTATGCCCTCAACTAGGAGAAATCATTTAATCGAGATACATTCAACTCTTCATGGGAAAAAATGGCTCCCGAATGAAGTGTGGAATTAAAAAAAAAAAACCTTTTGAAGATTGCAACGAGAATATTCCAACGAAACAAATGGTTCATCAATCAAAATCTGTATGATCCCATAAAAACAAAAATAAAAATGTACTTTTTCCATTAAATGAGTTTCCCGCCAATTTTATGGTTCATTCTCACTAGTGGTGGAGGATGAACGTGGAGAGGAGGAGAAGGCCTTAAATCTTTTTGAGCTCGTTGCAGGAGATCCAACTGACAAAAAATGGTTGTACGAGTTTCAGTTTGGTGGTCTATTAGTGCTCTTCAATTTTGTTGAATTACTTTTATATATCATGGCTATTTTGGTTGTTTTGGCACCCTGCTCAAAATTTGAGGGCCAACACACTTTTTGGGCCAGAAATAACATTGACCAACGTAGGAAATGGCCTATTATATTTTTTGGTCAACACACTAAACTAAGGAAAAAGTACATTGGTCAAATTTGGTCAAATGGGACCAAAATTGAGGGGTGGCCTCTAGTCTAATTGGGGATAAATATGAAACTCAAATGGTGAGTTTTTGTGATATGAAAGACTTGAAAAAAGGTGGTTTTGTGCAACTATGGAATATTTCAAAGTGATAAGGCAAGAATGAGACTTTGAGGACATCCGAGTAGAGGTGCAAGGAGATCCAATTGTGTGGAGGGAACTAGTGCAGTATGGGTGTTGATCTAAAAGACTATCTTACGGTCTTTAAGTAAATCTCACGAAGATAAATCCCCCTACATTTTTAAAGAGGTGGTACTCTTCTATTTTAAATAACATGCAAGAATGAAAAATGCTTGAGAGAGGACCACATCTTATTCTTGAAATAAATATTCACAAGTAAAGAATACCTGAGATGGACTAGGTACCTTATAGAAAGGAAATAATTACACATTGTCACAATATTTGTAAGCCAAAAGAGTATACATTATCTTAAGACGACATTTCCATCACATCATTCATCAAAGTAAAACACAATATTCAACAACGTAAAGGAAAGTATGGACCACACATATCAAAGAAATATAAATGATCATTCCATTGAATTCAAAAAATATTTTGATAGACACACATTTGAAATCTCATGCTTAAAATTAAATTCTTGAGAAATCAATAATGTTATGTCCCGAACTAGTTCTTTGGGAACCTAAAAAAATAATAGATCTCTTAATAAAATAAGCAGTAATGTCTAGGGTTGCAAATAAAATAAACTGCGTTTGTCCTTCAAAGAGAATTGGGAAGGGGCTCCTGCAGAACATAAATTGAAAGAGAGATCTGGAAGACAAAAGAAAGCAGTCAAGGGTCAACCTTAGGTTTCATAGGTTGTTTAGAAAAGAAAAGGAAAAATGACAATTGAATGAAGAAGAAAAACAGTGAGGGCAAGAACAAGGTTACTACTTGACTTACTGCGATGGAAATTACGAACCCTTCATTTTCTTGCTAAGATGTCTTTTATAGATTGTTGTTGTTGTGTTGGAGGTGGCATAACTTTTGTAATTGCTTCTTGTTGATCTATCTTGGTTATCTTAACTAATGATTTTGTTAACCATTGTTCTATATACTCCCTTACCAGAGCAACCGTTATTTCATGCTTGGTATATATTTCATATGATTCATTCTCCAATTCTCTTAAATCAATGCTTAATTGGTGCAACGTTTCCTCAATATCATCATTTTTATTCATATACCGGACAATCAACCTTTCTACTTCTTCTTTGAACAATTCCACCGAGTCACTAAATTCATTAACCCATGCAACTTTTAACGCTTCTAGCTTTTCTAATATTTCCTCCTTAGACAAAAGTGTTGTATCCATTAATAAATTAGGGCCATCTAACTCTTTGGTAAGATCAACAAGTTTAAGAAATATGTCTCCCCCCTTAATTTTGACAACATCGCACTCAGACAACAATTCTCTTAAACATTTGACTCTTTTAAGCCAACAAGCATTAATCTTCTTCAATCGAATTTTGGAGGGAAGGTTTTGTTCTCTTCTGTGTTTATCTCTTAAGCTTGAAACCTTTGTTGGAAACGTTACCACTGCCTCTTTATAAAACCATTCATCATTCTCTAAGTCTTTTTGGAGATATTCCTTAAAGTGCATAATCCTTGTTGAGAAGCTAGTTAAACTCTACGTCAATTCCCAGATTTCAAGGATTAGATCTATTCTCTTCTAAATACCGTCTCTAACATATTTTCTTACAACCATCAAAAGTTTAGATGACCCCTTTAATTTGGAACTTCTTTCCAGGGCATCTTCAAGGCTAAGTACTAGCTAAATTGTAGTTATAGGTTCGAGACATAATGGTTTTGGAAATAGAGATTTCTCCAATTCCTTTATTGTTTCCTTTAAAAAACAATTTTCTTTTTCAATGTCAAAAATAAATTCCTTCAGTGCTTCCCCGGTTGCATCGTGAAATTGCATGATTTTTGAGGGTGAAACTGTTGGATTACTGAGAAGGGGGTGAATTAGTAATAGAGTAATATAATCCTTTTTAACCATATAATGCAAATGTTATATCAATGTAGCATTATCACCCAATAATTGCAGAGTAAATAAACAATGAACAAATGAGCAATCATACACATACATAGTACATCTGTGTTTTTACGTGGAAACCCAAAGAGAGAGAAAACCACATAATGCTTTTTCTTATATGTCTTTAAGAATTACATTCATTGGAAGCAAAAAATTCCTTTGTTTTCCAGCTGCAACTAGAAGGAGGCCCCAACCCCCTAGTTTCTCAGGCTACAACACGAGGGAAGCTCCAACTTCCCAATTCTCTGGCTACAACCAGAAGGAGGCTACAACCCCCTAGTTTCTCAGGCTACAACCTGAGGGAAGCTCCAACTCCCCAATTCTCTATCTACAACCAGAAGGAGGCTACAACCCCCTATATTCTTAGGCTAAAATTAGAAGGTGGCTACAACCACCTGTCCTTTCCCCGTCCAACCACTTTGATGTAGAAGTAGAATGATGGAACCAATTTCACAATATCATTGTGAGATATACTGCTATAAACCTATACCAATCAACTTGTAACAACCTGCACCAATAACCCGTGCCAACATGTACCATACATCAACCTGTACCTCAACTTGTACCATAAACAAGTGCATCAACCATGCACCAAACCTGTACAAATAACCTGTCACAATAACTTGTCCAAGCAACCTATCACAACAATCTGTCTCATCAATCTTATCAACCAAATATGATCTACTCATCAAGACAAATCTCAACCATATGCACAATATCACCAAGATGTGCATCAACCAACCATAACACAAAAACTCATAATCATCACCAAGATCAATATGTGCTTCTAATAATATACCAAGACAAGTATGCTAGATCATCCATAAACCATGTGTCAACAATACTACTTGCCTCTACCATGTACCCAACATGTACCTCAACCAAAATTCCTCATCAATTTTATCATCCAAATCTGATTTGTAATTTTGTAAAAGACCTGGTGTATATGATCACATACCTCCAAACCTTCCTTAACTTTACCAACAAGAGAATAACATTTTCATCAAACTTTACTTTAGTCTCACATGACTAATTTTGGATTAGTCAACAACCCTAACTTGCAATAATCATAACTATGTACCTGTAATGAATAAAGATCTAAAAATAATACAAAATGTTCTTCAGTGTATTTCATTGAATTCCTCCAGGTTTCACTACTTGGATCCTCTCAGAAAAGGAGTTATAGCTAAAATGACATACCTTATTGAATTCTGGCTTATTCTAGAGAGAGAACTTGTAGAGCGTGCCCCGCAAGAAATATTTGTTGTATGGATCTGAAAATGGTACACAGAATACGAAAGATGGTACTATAACCAATACATTTGGTCTTACTGAATTTTGATATTTTATGAAGAAGTTATGACATTTTTACCCGAAACACCTGTTTTAGACTAGTTTCAGGACTAGCCACAAACCCTATTTTCCACGGAGTGTAACTCCAAAACTACAACGACCCACAAGCTGGAATTTTTATCACAACTACTTGTATATGTTTCCTTAATGGAATCCAAATTTCATGGTCTGAATCATTCTAGAAAAAAATTTATTGCGAAAATGGTGATATGACCTATAAATAACATACCTTAGAAAGCATCATCAAAAGAATTTATCCTCCGTTGAATTTCGACCTTATTTACTTCACCTTCCCCCTGAAATTCAGCTTAGATATTCTTTGGTTACCTCAGTCACTTGTAGATATTCAATATGCTCAAGAGTGATTAAAATGAGAGAGACTTTCCTCTTATGTATACTTTCATGTATCTTCCTCAAGGGGTTACCTTTTAAGCATCTTAACCCACTTTCCTTATTTTAGGGTTAACCCACTTCTAACCACTTGTCCACTTAATAATTTCTCCATTAAATTTATTCTTCAAATAATTTCTTTTGTATCCACTTTGACTTATAGTACACTCATCACTTCACTTTATTATTTACCTTCTAAAATCTCTTAAACCACTTTCTTTATTTTAGGGCTAACCCACTTTTAACCACTTGTCCACTTAGTGATTTCTCCATTAACTTTATTATTTAAATAATTTATTTTGTATCCACTTTGAATTATAGTACACTCATCACTTCACCTTATTATTTAAATAATTTCTTCTTTGCAACCACTTTGACTACTTTGACCATTTGGGGCTTCTAGATGATTCATGAGGGTTCTCCAACTTCACATGGCCATAAATATATAACCGTGAGGAGTTATGTGACGTTCCACACACCACCAGAAATGGCATGACATGTACTATCCATCTAAAATAGTATTACCTTCAAATATATTAAAACTCATACCATTATACATAAAACAAACTTGGGTCCATTACCCAAACCTTTGTGCTACTAGAATTCCCTACCAGACTTTCTTCAAGGGTTGACATCAATGACAGCCAACCCAAATAATAAACAATCTCCCACTTTGGTGTTGATGGCAACACTATGATGAAATACTAACTTCCTATTACTCATGCTCCCCTTGTGACCATCGCTCCCCCTAGAACCATGCCTCTTTGCTCTTTCTCCAAGCATTTACTTTTGCATCTGATAAATCTCTCCCCCTTTGTCATCAATGGAAAAGGTATCTTTCCAATCGGGGCTTCTCCCCTTGATTGAACTCTTCTTGAAATTGATCTCCCAACATGATATGTCCTCTTTATGGTGCTTCCTCATGTACATCTAAGACATATAAGATAATCATTCAAAAGCATTCATTTTGGAGTAGAAATTACTTTGAGTCTCTGGCGAAGATACTCAAAGGCTTCTCGTGGAAGTGGTTTTGTAAATATGTTTGCCACTTGTTGTTTTGTTCTCACATATTCAACTTTGATGTTCTTCTTTGCAACTTGTTCTCATAGAAAATGATACTTGATTGGAATGTGCTTCATATTGGAGTGCATCATCGGGTTCTTTGAGATACTGATGGCGCTTATATTATCACAATAGATTGGAATGGGCTCATCATACTCAACCTGTATATACAAGTAGAATTCTGATCCACTGGTGTTTCATCAATAATCAATGCAACCTGCCCAATCTAAATCTGTGTAGGCAATAAGTGATAGATCCTTTTCTTTTGTATACCATAATCCAAACTCTTCTCTTCCTTTGAGATATATGAAAATCCTCGTCACTGCTAATACATGTGATTCCTTTGGTGCTGCTTGAAATCATGCCACCTGTCCAACTGCCTGCATTACATCTGGTCTTGATGCTGTCACATATAGTAATCTACCAATCATTGACCTGTATTGCCTCTAGTCTGTAGACTTTGAATCATCATCTTTGCTCAACTTGAAACTGGTTTGCATAGGAGTGGTAATTGGCTTGAAATCTTCCATTCCGAACCTCTTTAGCATTTCTATGATATACTTAGTTTGAGAAATAAAAATTCCT
>JZKD02S1912542.1:527663-540589 GCA_000966675.3 Picea glauca
TTGTGGCTTGACCATGTATGGTCTTCTTGAAGATGTATCTTCATTAGTTTTCTTAGATTCTAGTTGATCATGATTCCTTCCTTTGAGTACTTCTACATAACTCTTTCTATTTTCTTCATTCTTCTTTTCTAGAAACCTAGAGTGCTTCTCTTCATTATCTATAACTGATGTAGATGTTTTTGTCTCTTCAACGTTCTTGTTGAGCTTGGCAATTTTAATTATCAATGTGACAACTTCTTCTTCAAGCTTCTCAACCTCTTCTTGTTTCTTCATTATCTAAAATTTCATGACTTCTTATGTTCTTTTCGCTTCTTCAAGATGAATTTTTAATGTGATTATTTCTTCTTCAATTCCTTTCTCTTCTTGACAAAACTCCACCTCAAGCTGGTTTATATCATTAGTTCTTTCCTTAAGATGATCTGCCAATATATTCTCTCTCATTTATTCTTCTTCCTTATGTGCTGCTATGTTGGCTTCCAAATACTACTTTTGATATTCAAGATTTTCTTCAATCTTTCTGACTTCTTCTGGCTGAGTTCTTAAGTTCTCGATGACCTATTGGGCTTCTTAAAAAATGTGAACACTTTCCTTTTGTTTCATCAATTCTTTCTTGAGTGACTTGTTTTCTTCTCTTAGTTGATGTAAAGCACTAATCAATTCTACTTCATAATTATCTTCCTTTTCAATTAGTTTTTCTGTCTCATTTCCTTCATGGCATTCTATTTCAAGATGTTTGTGTTTTTCACAATTAAATCAAAACAACATACCTCTGGTGATTACATACTCTTCATCTTCTGAATCTGTTTGACATGGTGAACATATTTCTTCTTGATTAGTACCTGCATCTTCTTTGGCATTTTCTGAATATGCGATGGGTGAAGAATATATATCATGTAACTTATCTCAAAGTTCTTTGGCTGATGAACATTTACCAACCTTTTCTCTTACCGGATTAGGTAATCCTTCCTTGATGAAATCCATTGCTATTTTGTTATTCTTCTTCAATTCCTTCTTGGATGCAGTCTTTTCCATTTTTGAACTATCATATCCTGTAACAACTGATAGACAAATATAATATCCTTGTGCCTATACAAACACTTTTTTCCTTCCACTCCACATCTCATAATTTAAACCATTATGACCATTGAACAATGGTACTCCATTCTCAGAATAATCCATGATCTCCTTCCAATGGTTAAATTGTTTTTTGAAGGAACCTGCTTTGATACCAATTGTTGGATTAATGAGAGGGGGGGTGAATTAGTAATAGAGAAATATAATCCTTTTTAACCATATAATGTAAGTTTTATACCAATGTAGCATTATCATCCAATAATTGCAGAGTAAATAAACAATGAACAAATGAGAAATCATACACATACACAATACACCAATGTTTTTATGTGGAAACCCAAAGCGGGAGAAAACCACAAAATGATTTTTCTTATATGTATTTAATAATTAATTTCATTGGAAGCACCAACTTACTTTGTTTTCTAGCTGCAACTGGAAGGAGGCTCCAACCCCCTAGTTTCTCAGGCTATATCTTGAGGGAAGCTCCAAATTCCCAATTCTCTGGATACAACCCCCTAGTTTCTCAGGCTACAACCTGAGGGAAGCTCCAACTCCCCAATTCTCTGGCTACAACCAGAAGGAGGCTACAACCCCCTATGTTCTCCAACTAGAACTGAAAGGTTGCTACAACCACCTGTCCTTGCCCCGTCCAACTTCCCTGACATAGAAGTAAAATGATGGAACCACTGTCACAATATCACTGTGAGATATACTGTTGTAAACCTATACCAATCAACCTACACCAAACAACCTATAACAACCTGTACCAATAACTTGTGCCAACATGTACCATACATCAACCTGCACCATAAACAAGTGCATCAACCATGCACCAAACTTGTAGAAACAACCTGTCACAATAACTTATCCAAACAACCTATCACAACAACCTGTCTCATCAATCTTATCAACCAAATCGGATCTACTCACCAAGACAACTTTCAACCATATGCATAATATCACAAAGATCTGCATCAACCAAGCATAACAAAACAACTCATAATCAACACCAAGTTCAATATGTTCTTCTAATAATATACCAATGCAAGTATGCTACATCATCCTTAAACCATGTGTCAACACTACTACTTGTCTCAACCATGTACCCAACATGTACCTCAACCAAAATCCCTCATCAATTTCATCATCCAAATCTGATTTGTAATTCTATAACAGACCTGGTGTATATGATCACATCCTTGCAAACCTTCCTTAACTTTACCAACAAGAGACTAGAATTTTCATAAAACTTTACTTTAGTGTCACATGACTAATTTTGGATTAGTCAACAACCCTAACTTGCAATAATCATAAATATGTACCTGTAACGAATAAATATCTTAAAATACTACAAAATTTTCTTCAGTGCCTTTTATGAGATTCCTCCAGGTTTCACTACTTGGATCCTCTTAGAAAAGAAGTTATAACAAAAATGACATACCTTATTGAATTTTGTCTTATTCTAGAGAGAGAACTTGTAGAGCGTGCCCCACACAAAATATTTGTTGTATGGATCTGAAAATTGTACACAGAATACGAAAGACGATAATCTAACCAATACATTTTTTCTTACTAAATTTGAATCTATTACGAATAAGTTATGAAGTTTTTACCCGAAACAGCTGTTTTAGACTAGTTTCAGGACTAACCACAAACCCTATTTTCAACAGAGTGTAACTCCAAAAATACAATGACCCACAAGTTGAAATTTTTATCACAACTACTTGGATAGTTTTCCTCAATGACCTCCCAATTTCACGGTCCGAATCATTCTAGAAATTTTTTTCTTGCGAAAATGGTGAGATGACTTGTAAATAACATACCTTAGAAAACATCATCAAAAGAATTTATCCTCCCTTGAATTTCGGCTTTCTTCACTTCACCTTCCCTCTGAAATTCATCTTAGATATCCTTTGGTTACCTCAGTCATTTTTATATATTCAATATGCTCATGCGTGATTAAAATGAGAGAGACCTTCCTCTTATTTATACTTTCATGTATCTTCTTCAAGGGGTTACCTTTTAACCATCTTAACCCACTTTCCTTATTTTAGGGTTAACCCACTTCTAACCACTTGTCCACTTAGTAATTTCCCCATTAAATTTATTCTTTAAATAATTTATTTTGTATCCACTTTGAATTATAGTACACTCATCACTTCACTTTATTATTTACCTTCTAAAATCTCCTAAACCACTTTCCTTATTTTAGGGCTAATCCACTTCTAACCACTTGTCCACTTAGTAATTTCTCCATTAACTTTATTATTTAAATAATTTCGTTTGTATCCACTTTGACTTATAGTACACTCATCACTTCACTTTATTATTTAAATAATTTCTTCTTTGCAACCACTTTGACTACTTTGACCTTTTGGGGCTTCTAGATGACTCATGAGGGTTCTCCAACTTCACATGGCCATAACTCTCTAACCGTGAGGAGTTATGTGACGTTCCACATACCACCGAAAATGGCATGGCATGTACTATCCATCCAAAATAGTCTTACTTTCAAATATATTAAAAATCATACTATTATACATAAAACAAACTTGGGTCCATTACCCAAACCTTTGTGCTATCGGAATTCGCTACCGAACTTTCATCAAGGGTTGACATCAATGACAATTAACGCAAATAATCAACAAGAACCCCATGAAAATCGATTTCTGATTTTTATTTCTTAGCAACTTTCTTATTTTTCATATTCACTTTTTCTATTAAGAATTTCTTAGAATTCTCATGGTAGGTCGCGTGGTGAAGTGTAACCGACTCTTCTTCAAAGATTTATAATTCTTGGGAAGCTACATCCTTAGCAATCTCCCTAGTTTCCATCAATCTCTGCTCTAACCAACTAGGTTCTTCTATTACATCATCTACTTCCATGGCTCTGGGACTTTCTTCAATTTTAGGTACTTCTTGTCCCACTTTTGAGTTTCTCTTTTTATTTTAATGGAAGTGTGTACAACATGAGATTTTTCCAATTTTTTCTTTGTAGGGTCTTCATCTCCACCATTATCTGAATTTCAATGGATTTCCTTCTTGTTTCTAGACCACTACTTCTAGGTTTTGATTTTGTAGAAGCACCTCTTTGTGAAATATTGGGTGAATTAGGGTTCTTATTGGTTGCCTCTATGCACTTTTGTCTTGAATAGTCATTCGTGCTTTCCATTTCTTCAATGTCGTTCAAGGTTTATTCAATAGAGGCCTTGGGGAGATTTTGGTTGTCTCCCACCCCTTCTTTGAATTGTTCAAACTTACTAAAATATGAAGAGTATACAACTAGGGACATGTGTGCAGGAAATAATTTTTTATGATCAAAACCCTTGATGCATTGAGCTTCTTTTAGACTTGGTTGATCCAATTGACCAACAAATTTATTTAAATGGGAAATATGTTTTATATCTATTTCTCCAACCCTCCATGGAATAAATTGTTTCTTTCTTTTTTCATTGAAAATATATGCCCAATATTTATACTATCTACACACCTCTATGGCAAAAATAAGATTAGACACATAAAAGGGTAACAAGAATGGATTCCCTTGGAACCAATCTCAAAAGACTGAATTCCTCCAAAGTTTCAAATATTCCTTTCTCAATGAGAAAGGATGCAACCTCTAGTGACAACCTTGATGTAGTAGGACCATGAATTAGTTTTTTGAAAGAAAACATCAAACCATTTTGGACCACGTAAAATTTGAATTGGGATTTATGTCTCAATAAAGCTGAGTACCATACATAAGCTGGTTCTACCTTAAAATTAACATTGCTTTCCCTAGGAAAGTCTTCAAATATGTGATGGTAAGAAATAACATAGACCTAATAAGAATCCATGTAAATATTTTTGGTTTTTATTAGGCCACCCAACTGAAATGATATCTCATTTGAAATGATTCTAGCCCAGTTAATCATGGTGTCTTCATGAACAACAAAGTGGAGAATGTAAACAATGTATGTAGGCCCAAAGGACATGTCTCTAGTCCAATTATTCGGGCAAACATCCAGACAAACTCTTTGTATGGGTATTTAAGAAAACTTACCTCAACTTGAGTGGAATTTTTATCAATTCTTTGATTGGTGAGATAATTCTCAAGGAGATATGCTCCTCCTCGGTGTTCCTTGAGAAATTCGACTACTTCCTAATTCTTAAACAACATACTGGGGTTTGGAAGTTGTAACATTCTCCTGAAAACTAAGGGAGACAAAGATATTGGCAACTTCCCTTGGATTTGAATAATTATTCTTTCTGTGTCTAACTTATCCAATCACCAAAGTATCCGTTCTTTGAAGTCTACCACCTCAGGTACACACCCAACCAATGCTATGCCTGGACTCCAAACCTTTTTTACCTCCTTCTCTACAGGGTAAAGAGCCAAATACCACTTATAGGCTTGTGACCACTGGAATTGATGATCTTCTCATCCAAGAGTGTTAAGTGTGTCTCCGTAATACAAGTCTTTTCTTTTACTTGACATGTATTTACACTGATTTCCCTTTTCATGAATAGGTGGTCCTACTTTCGATATGACCTTTTTACATCATGGCATTTTAATTATTTATTAAATTTACCACGGATTCCCCTTTTCATGAATAAGTGGTGCTACTTTCGATATGGCATTTTAATTATTTATTAAATTTACCATGGATTTCCTTGATTATCAATGACTATAACTCTTATTTCAAAGTTGATAGCTTGCACAATCATATTTTAAATTTATTACAAAGCATTTATGAAATATTCTCCACTTAATAACGATATTTAGATTCACATAAGTGGTGGATGACGTGGTGAAGAGGAAGTAAATGCCATCGCGAATAGTGATGTGATGTCAAAAAACATGACAAAGGGTTAAGTATAGGAGTGCAAAGTGGGAAAATACTATATATAGAAAAGGCTATATAAAGATTATGGGTTGGGGGTTAACAAAAGAAATGATTGAGATACTTTTTATTCATGGGAAATGGTTGAATCATTCCTTTCATATCCTTCAACAAATAAGAATTGTAACCAATGAACTTCTCAATTTGGTACAAACCAATCCAAAGAGCTTCAAACTTTGTATGAAAAGATGGTTTTTCTTTTGCTTTGTTCCACAACAGAACCTTTTGGCCTATTTGAAAATATCTTGAGGTAGTTCTCTTGTGAAAATGTCTTTTGACCACTTGTCTCTTTCTTATTGTCATTATTGCATGTTCTCTTTGTTCTTCGAGTTGGAGAAGTTCATGATATGTTTTCTGCATAGGTGGTTTTTCTTCTGTATCTTCATTGTTTATAAAAAGAACCAAGGCATTCGATTCCAAATGAAATGGTAACATTTCTTCTTTTCCATATACAAAAGTGTATGGGGAATGGCCAGTGCTATCTTTTGGAGTAAGGCATCTTTCCCAGAGTGTGCTTATCAAATTTTTATGCCAATTTTTATGGTTGGCTGCAATTGTCTTTTTGAGAATATGAATTAATGTTTTGTTTGTTGACTCGGCCAAACCATTTATTTATGGGTAATAGTTGGATGATTGTCCCATGATGATGCCATATTCTCCACAAAAATTTCTAAACTTTGACCCGATAAAGATTGAACCATTGTCTGTTATGAAATTTTCTGGCACACCAAATCTAGATGAAATCTTTTCTCTCAAGAAAAAGATCAATTGTTTTGAATCAACATTCCTTAAAGAAACAACTTCTTGCCACTTGGTAAAATAATTAGTTGTAGCAATAATATAAGCATTTCTTTTACTCGATTTTGGATTTATTGGACCAATCAAATTTAGGCCCCATTGTGCAAATGGTTCTTCAACTATTATAGAATGTAATGGAATTCTATCCCTCTTCGTCTTCCCTAAAATGTTTTGGCACTAGGGGCATTTTTGAATCATTGTGTAAGCATATTTGAACATAGTTGACCAGTAATAACCATCTCGAATGATTCTATGAGAATTTATAGCTGGCAAAAAATATCCACCACAAACCCCATTATGAAATTCGTGAAGTATTTCCTTAGACATTGGACAATCTAAACATCTTAATAGAATTCCATCAAAATTTCTCCAGAAAAGAAATCCTGAGACTAGTACATATTGATTAATTTTCATCTTCAAAGTTATCCTTTATTTAGAAGAAATCATACTCTTGAAGCTTTGCTAACAAATTTTCCCATCTACCCTCTCTGAGTTGTTGATTGAGCAACAAATTTACTGATGAATGTGTCACATAAGCAATGATGTGAGCTGAAAAGATATAGGACCTGAAATGAGTTATTGCCTTGACCAGGGAAAGAGCCTTCTTTTCAATCATAGAGTAATTTAATTCATAATCATGAAAGGTCTTACACATGAAAGAAATTGGAAATTCTTCTGCTTTCTCATTTTTTTGGGTAAGGATTGAGGCAACAATTTCCTCTGAAGCGAATGAGTATAATATAAAATCTTTGTCAAAGTCAAGATTGATAAGAACAAGGGAAGTGGTAGTGACATGTTTGATTTCTATGAAATCCTTTTGAATGTCTGGTGTCCATTCACCATTTTTTATCCTTCTTCAAAAATTTATTTATTAGCTTGACAATTGTAGCATAATCTGGAACAAACCTTTGAACAAAATTTATCTTTCCGAAGAAATATTGTATTCCCTTTCTTGATGTAGGTGGATTTAGGTCATTTATTGTTTTAACTCTTTCTGGATCAATGTATATTCCTTCTTTTCTCACAACATGACCCAGGAGCTTTCCTTCTGATATGGAAAATAAGTTTTTTTTTGGATTCAAAGATATTCCATACGTTCTACATCTTTCAAAGACTTGTCTGAGATGTTTGAAATGTATTTCCCTTAGTTTTGAATGAACTATCAAATCATATTCGTAGGATGCCATAAATTTTCCAATTATATATTTAAAAGCATTGTCCATTACCCTTTGAAAAGTTGCACTTGCATTATTTAGCCCAAATGACATACATATATAAGCATAAGTTCCCCATAGTTTAATAAATGCAGTCTTCGATGTATCTTCCTTAGCCGCAAGAACTTGATTATATCCAAAAAATCCATCCATCATAGACATTATTGCAGAACCAGTAAGCTACATCGATAACATCTCTATGTTTGGGAGTGGGTAGTTGTGTTTGATACTTTCTCAATTAATATATATGAAATCAACACAAAGACATATTTATCCATTCTTTTTTCTTACTACCTTAATATTTGAAAGCCATTTTGAGTGTCTAATTAGAAAAATTATGCCAATTTGTTTTAGATTTTCCAATTCCATATTCACCGAGGGCTTCAATTTGGGATTTATCACTCTCAAATTTTGCTTAAAAGGTTTTGATCCCTCTTTGGGTGGTATAACATGATGGAAGATATATTTTTCATATTCCTTTAAATGATCATAACTCTAAACAAAAATGTCTTGAAATTCTTTGAACATAAGTGTATATTTCTTTATTTCTTCAATGGTGCAAGTAGTACTAAGATTTGTGTATTTTAGAGAATCAACTGTATCGATATTGATTTTATGTGTCTCTTGAACCTTCATAATACATTGTTCCTCTTTAGGATACAAAATATTTGTTTTATCATCTCTTGTAAAAATAGATTCCAAACTGACATAATTCTTACGAGAGAGTGCAACACTTTGATCACAAATTTCCTTCTGAGGATCTTGACTTTCTTCTAAATCATATGATAACATTGAGTGATGCTCTATGAGGAAGCTTGAAATGTTCTCATCATTTTCAAAAACTTTCTAATACTCTTTATTATCGGGTATTAAAGGCTGAAAAATTGTTTTGACATGAAAATTACTTTGATTTTGAGAATCATCTGAACTAAAGAGAGATGCAACTACTGCCAATGAATCAACTTTTTGATTCTTTTCTCGAGGAATAAAATAAATATTAAAAGAATTAAATGAATCTATGATTTCCCATACTCTCCTTTCATAATGTTTTAATCTTTATTTATTGATTTTGTATTTTTTCCTGATATGATTGATAACCAGTTCTGAATCACTAGTCACCACTAGATTTTCTTCTTGCATTTGAAGGGCGAGGATCAATCCTTGGATAAAATAATTTATATTCTACTTTATTTTTTGTACAATGGAACTCTAGTCTGATTTCATGTGGGTAAATACCAGATTGGGGACTTTTGAAAACAATACCGGCTCCAATTTCAGACTTAGAACAAGCACCATCAAATGACATTTTCCAAAAACCTTGGAAATAACTTTCTTCATTTTTCTTAGGTGGATTTAGTTGTTCTATACTGAAAACATCATAATTCTCATTCCAACATCTAAATACTTTTGCATCATTTAAATTTCCTTCTTCTTAAATGATACTGGATTTCTGTGTTCTCAAGGAACTCTGATCATTGTTCCATCTTTATTTGGAAGCAGCATGCAACTTTTGTCATTCTTTATATATCCTCTAATTAATTAACACCAATATATTCCCAAGACAACACCGTATGTTGGAGGTAGATCAACTACTATGATAGTAAATAATGTTGTAATATGAGGTGATACACTTTTTTTTTTCGACGGAAGAAATCACAGGAAACCCTCCGAGTACTTCCCACATTTCATGGATGGTAAATGGGGTAAATTGTCGGCCCTAATTACCAATCCTAACCTTGAGGGGATCAAGAGAGTCGAACCCGTGACCTCCCCAACTTATCAATGGGGGAGAGATCTCACATCTGGCTCAAGAATGCTTGAGCTAACCCTCAGGGCTATTATGAGGTGTTTCACTTATCCATGCACATAAATTTTTATTTCTCCATAAGTTGGAACTTTTCTTGAGTCAATGCCATATATGCTTTCATTACTTTCATAGTATTTTGTACATTCCATTCCAAGAGCTTCCATCAATGATACTGGCATGATATTGTTAGTGGCTCCACTATCCACCAAACAATTGTGTAGTATAAAATCATGTTTGTCTAAAGATATAGAAAACGATGGAAATTTGCTTCTTGGCCTTACTGATGTGATATTTTGTTGTTGTCTTGTGTTTATCACAACTATCTCTATTCTTGATTTTGCATCATCTGATATCTTCAAAATATTCTCCCTCTATTGAGGAAGCATGACTACCTCCATGAAAGGTAAGGTAATTCAAAGCTTAGCTAACTCATCAACTAGATTATAATTCATTTGAAATGGATTATTTTCCTGATTAACAACTGGTTTTTGTTTTGATGGCTTTGGAGTATTAGCTTTTTCTTTTTCCTTTTCTGACTATTCCCTTGTCTTGAATTTATTTACTTGAGTTCTGTTTTGAACAACATTGTCTTGTGAATGCTCAATATCCTCTTGTTCATAAAAAAATATAAAAACATGATGAACCTTCTTCCATTTAAACCGATTCCAAAAGTTCATCTTGATTAACAATTGTTTCTTGGTCAAAGGTTTCAAAATTTTATTCTTCTACAATTTATTCTAGCACAACAACAGTTGGATTTGGAACTCTGGGTGCTCTTGGTCTATGATATTCAATTCTTCCATTTCTTCCTCTTTGATCAGGTAACAAATCTCTCATATTTGGATTTGGTGGAATGATATTCTTACTTCTCTTGAGTCGAGTTATCTTATTCTGCATTTGTCTATTTTTTTTCTCATTTGAGCAATTTCTATCTTTTGTCTTGTTTCTTGGGAAGCTCCAGGATCATTTCTCGCATTAGGGGGCACACCTTGGAGAATTCCTCCCCTAATTTCTTGATTTTTGGAACCTGTAGAAGTGGATGGTCCCTGAGGTGATATTGACATACTGCTCATTTATATTTGCAACTTTCCACGAATAATCTTGGGATCAACATTAGTCTCTACCAAACACTCTTCCATGTATGTTTCCTTTTGGATTTCCTCATTCAAGTTATTTATTTGTGAATATATTATTGCATAATTCACATTTGAGGGCATGGAATTCTTGTAACATTCATATATGATAGGATCGTTTGGGCATTGCCCATTTGGGATTTGGTTTAACATCTTAAAATTTTTTAAATTAAGATCCTTGATTCATTCACCCTTTTGGAGATGGATTTGGGTGAATTGAGTAAGAAAAGTATGGTATTCAATAGGATGTGCATATATATTCATGAACATATCTTCTATATCATCAAATGAACCAAGTGATTGAGTCGAGAGGGAAATATACCACTCATAGGTTGGGCCTATCAAAGTTTTCAGAAATACTCTAACCATTACATCATCATGTTCAAACAAATGAATATAAAAAATACTAGGGAACCTATCCATATGTATTTTTGGATCCATAATTCCATCACCTAAAAAGACAAGTAAAACTCCTTGAGGTAGGGTTGGTAATTTATGTTGTTCTCCATGTAAATTGAGTGGGTTATACCTAGATCTTATTCTAGGTTTTCTTTGTCTTTCTTCATTAGGAATTTCATTTCTTTGTCTTTCTTCATTAGGAATTTCATTTCTTTGTTATTCTCGATCACCCATGATTATTATATCACTTGATTTAGATCTTGAACTTTTGGAAACTTGGTGAATGCCGAGCTTCTTACTTTTACTTCTTGTTAATGGACGTTTGTATGATTCCAAATTTTCTAAGATTTATAGTTGTCTTCTTTGTCTCAAAGCTATTGCTCTTTCTTCTTCTTGGGCAAGAACTTCTCAAGTTCTCTTGAGTTATTCACGAATTCTTGATTTTGTGATTGTTAGGTCATACAAATGGTGCAATATACTTCTTTGATCTCTTAGTATGATTTATATTTGGGTTTGGTTAGATTTTTGTAGAGTCATTAAAATTTCTGGTCTACGAAACCAGTCTTTTTTTTAGTTCCCCAGTATGGTCACCAAAAATATGGATCTAAAAGACTGTGTTATAGTCTTTAATTCAACCTCACGAGTATAAATCCCCTTGCATTTTTAAAGAGGTGGTACTCCTCTATATTAAACAACATGCAAGAACAAAAAAATTCCGAGAGAGGTCGAAGCGTTATTCTTGAAATACATATTCACAAGTAAACAATACATGAGTTGGACTAGGTACCTTACATAAAGAAAATATTTACACTATGTCACAAGCTTTGTAAACCAAAAGAGTATACATTATCATAAGATGACATTCCCATCACAACATTCATTAGAGTATAACACGATATTCAACAAAGGAAAGGAAAGTATGGACCACACATAGCAGAGAACTCTAAATGATCATTACATTGAATTCAATAAATATTTTAATAGATGTACATTTGAGATCTCATGCTTAAAATTAAAGTCTTGATAAATCAATAATGTTATGCCCCAAACAAGTTCTCTGGGAACCTAAAAAAAAATATATCTCTTAATAAAATAAGCAGTAATGTCTGGGGTTACAAATAAAATAAATTGTGTTTGTCCTTCAAAGAGAACTAGGATGGGGCTCCTGTGGACCATAAAATGAAAGAGAGACTTGGAAGACAAGAGAAAATAGTCAAGGGTCAGCCTTAGGTTTCACATTTTGCTGGGAACATAAAAAAAAAATTACAATTGAATGAAGAAGAAAAATGGTGGGGGAAAGAACACGGTTACTACTTGACTTACTGTGAGGGAAATTCCAAACCCTTCATTTTCTTATTGAGGTGTATTTTGTATATTATTGCTACTGCGCTAGAGGTGGCATAACTGCTGTAATTGCTTCTTGTTGATCTATCTCGGTTATCTTAACTAATGATTTTGTTAACCATTGTTCTATATACTCCCTCATCAAAGCAACCACTATTTCATGCTTGGTATTTATTTCAAATAATTCATTCTCCAATTCTCTTAAATCAATGCTTAATTGGTGCAACGTGACCTCAATATCATCATTTTTATTTATATACCTGACAAGGCACCT
>JZKD02S1912542.1:541568-571233 GCA_000966675.3 Picea glauca
GCACCTTTCTACTTCTTCTTTGGAGAATTTAGCTGAGTCACTAAATTCATTAACCCATGTAACTTTCAATGCTTCTAATGGTTCTAATAGTTCCTCCTTAGATAAATTATTGTATCCATTCATAAATTAGGGCCATCTAACTCTTTGGTAAGATCAACAAGTTTCAGAAAAATGTCACCCCTCTTAATTTTGAGAATATCACACTTAGACAACAATTCTCTTAAACATTTGATTCTTTTAAGCCATCAAGCATTAATATGATTCATTTGAATTTTGGAGGGAAGGTTTAGTTCTCTTCTGTGTGTATCACTTATGCTTGAAACCTTTGCTGCAAATGTTCCCATTTCTTCTTTATAAAATCCTTCATTATTCTCTTAGTGTTTTTGGAGATATTCCTTAAAGTGCATAATCCTTTTTGAGAAGCTAGTTGAACTCTATGATAATTCTCATATTTCAAGGATTAGGTTTATTCTCTTGTGGATACCGTCTCCAACATATTTTCTTACATTGTCCATCAATAAACTAGAGGACCCTTTAATTTGAAACTGCTTTTTGGGACATCTTCAAGGGTAAGTACCGATTGAATTGCAATTATAGGTTCGACAAATAATGGTTTTGGAATTAGATATTTCTTCAATTCCTTTATTCTTTCCTTTAGAAATGAGTTTTCTTTTTCAAAGTAAAAAATAATTCATTCAGTGCTTATCCGATTGCATAGTGAAATTGCACGATTTTTGAGGGTGTAACCCCATGAAAATCGATTTATGATTTCCATTTCTCAACAACTTTCTTATTTACTTTTTCTATTAACAATTTCTTAGAATTCTTGTGGTAGTTCGTGTGGTGAAGCGTAACAAACTCTTCTTCAAATATTTCTGTCTCTTGGGAAGATAGATCCTCAACAATATCCCTAGTTTCCATCAATCTCTGCTTCAGCCAACTAAGTTCTTCTATTATATCATCTACTTCCATGGATCTGGGACTTTTTTCAATTTTAGGTATGTCTTGTCCTGATTTTTGAGTTTCTCTTTTATTTTGATGGAAGTGTGTACATCATGAGATTTTTCCAAAATTTTCTTTGTAGGGTATTTATCTCCACCGTCATCTGTATTTCTGATGGATGTCCTTCTTGTTTCCTGACCACTACTTCTAGGTTTTGTTTTTGTAGAAGCACCTCTTTGTGAAATATTGGGTGAATCAAGGTTCTTACTGGTTCGTCTCTTCCCTTATGACCGTAGAACTCATTAGTGCTTGCCAATTCTTCAATGTCATTCAAGGCTTCTTCAATAGAGGCCCTGGGGAGATTTTGGTTGTCTCCCCCTCCATCTTTGAATTTTTCAAACTTACTAAAATATGAAGAGTATCCGACTAGGGACATGTGTGCAGAACATAAGTTTTTAGGATCAAAACCCTTGATGCATTGAGATTCTTTTAGACTGATTTGATCCAATTGACCAAAAAATTCATCTAAATGGGAAATATGTTTGACAATTATTTCCTCAACCCTCCATTGCAATAAAATAAATTGTTTCTTTCCTTTTTCGTTGAAAAAGTGTGTCCAATATTTATTTTGTCTGCACACCTCGATGACAAAAAGTTGATCAAACATATAGAAGGGTAACAAGAATGGTTTCCCATGGAACCCAAATAATATCAAAAGACTAAAATCCTCCAAAGTTTCAAAATTTCCTTTCTCAATGAGAAAGGGTGCATCCTCTAGTGACAACCTTGATGTAGTAGGACCATGAATCAATTTTTTGAAAGCAGACATAAAATCATTTTGGACCGTGTAAAAATTGTATTGGGATTTGTGTCTCCATAAAGTCGGGTACGAGACAAAAGTTGGTTCTACCTTAAAATCAACATTCCTTTCCTTAGAAAAGTCTTCAAATATGTGACAGTAAGTAATAACATAGACCTAATAAGAATTCAAGTAAAATGGTCTAGTTTTTCTTAGGCCAACAAGCTAAAATGATATCTCATTTGAAATGATTATGGCCTAGTCAATCATGGCATCTTCATGAACAATAAAGTGGACTGTAACACACCCAACCCCCTTAGTTCCTTTTTAAGGGATAGGGTATTGAAATTTCACTTTTCTTCAACCATCTCAAAACCTTTTCCCAAACATACAATAATCTTCTACTCATTGAGAGCTTTCCAATGACTGTAACCAAGCTCAATTCCAAGCTCATAATCAAAATTTATATCCTTTCAAAGTTCTGGAATTCATTGGTCAATGACCAACTCATTACCATGTGGCCACTTATTACTCATGCCAGCCAACGTGGTAGTGACACACTGGATTAATAGGCCCAACACTTTGTCCCACCTTTCATCATCGTCAGGACTTCATATCCCATGGTTCGCTCCCATTACAAAATTCCGACGACAATTCACCAACGAACACTTCCCCCAAATCCCACAACTCTCAAACCTTGATCTCTACGATTCAGAGCACGCTAGTGATGTCATTTGATGTGGGGGTTACAACCATGAGATCAACGATGGATGTCTCACTTTTTTCCCTCTACCGATCAACGATTGTTATTAGCCCTGACTCCTATCATTGTCGTTGGCATTTTTTGATCGAACGTGACCTTACCAACCTCCCACATTTCTAATGATGATGCATCTAGATCCAATGGTTTAGATATCCTCGTCAAATCTCCGATGAGTTCAACTCTTTCCTCTCTTGAATTTCATCAACTAATCCAACAAACTAACACCTATCGTCGTAGGGGCACTCTAGATTCCTTGCTGGCATGCCACATCATCTTCCTCACTCTCCTTTTGAACAAGTCTCACAAAAGATCAATGATGAATATATCTTGTCCCCCAATGACAGATTGAAGGCTATTGTTGTGTCAATGATGCCTGTTTCTTTGGTGTTAGGGTTTCCTCCCGGTTAACCCACCTCTCACCTTCGACGACGATACATCGATGATCTATGGTCCATATTTCATGGGGATGAACCCCGCAAGATCCAACGACTATAATTGGAAGCAAAGATCCAAGAGACTTCTTCACCTAATGGAACCACCTTCGTCCCATTGACCAATTCCTAGGTGACACCTGTCACCTCCTTGGACACGTGAAATATCGATTTGAAATGCCATGTCATTAAGTCGTCACCACGTCCTCTCATATTTTATGTGGAAATTCCAACATATCGATGGTCTGGATTACATATCGGAGCTCCCTTTGATCTTGATAGATCAACGACCCATATTTCCTTTTAGAGTTCCTTCATGATAAAAGTGTATCTCCGTAACTCACTTCAATTAGTACCCTGCAATGAGTGGTTTGGATATCTTCATGGAGATCTAAAGGAAAGGATTAGGACACTTGTACTTAGGTACGAAACTGACGAGGCTCGTACTTAGTTTTTCCTACGAATTTCAAACCAACACATGTCTACCTCTATACATGTTGTTCGTTGGTTATCCTGACACATGGCCCTGCCACCTGGTCGAGACAAGTGGCACTCATAATCCAATACAAGATCCAACCAAGAAAAACTCAAATCTACTTGACATGTGGTACAACCATTACTTAAGACGTGGACTAACCACCATGTGACATGTCATCACAGGGCCCAAGGTCCTTCACTCAGACGTTGACATCTATTTACCGAACATTGGTTGTGATTACGTCCTTGGCACGTGTCCCCTTCCACTTGTAGGCTTACCTATGAAATCAATGCCTAGGATTAAGTATCTCCTTTTCATCGATAGAGGGTCTAGATCATCCCTTAGAATGCCTCCCTTAAGAGTTCAACCACCTTGGATCCAATGACCAAGGTAGCTCTCTGACCGAATCAATGGCCCTAATTTACTCTCGTAGTTCCTCCTTTCTGAGTGCATCCTCTCAGGAATACTCCAAATAGTACCCCTCTAAAGGATGATTAAGATTTCTCATTGTATGGATCGAGATATAGGATTAGGACACCTATCCCCCAAGACTCCTAATGCATAGGGTCTATAGTAAATCCTTTTTGCGAGTAATAAGTCGACATGTGTCACACGCTGGAGCAAGTTGGCTCCTACGTGTTGGCATGAAATAACACTCCCTCCTTATCCTTCTTACAAAGAATATGGATGATCAATGATGGAGATTTCTCTAGACATTACATTGATCAACAGACTAGATCATTATTAGGAGTCTCCTATGTCAAAGTCCCATTGTAACCTAGTGATAAAAATCTTCAATGCTCATTCTCGAACAAAAACCAGGATCTCCTTGCCTCTGAGCCTCCGATGGATCACCGACTATAGATAACTCAGGCTAATTGACGCAGGCGCGCCCAACCTCGGGCCCGTCCTCTCTCACAGGACCTTCTTCTTCTCGGCCGGAGGAACTCGAAGGTTCTTCTATCTCCCTATTGGGAGATCTGCACCCACAACAATCTGTTCCGAGGTCTCCCCTTTTTCCACCGGGAGATCACCTAAATCTCGCTGTCTCGTGAGTTCGTGACTCAAGCTTCCAACTTTCGGGTATAGCTCCTTCCGCATGTGACCATGGGCTAGGATTAATGTAAGCGCTTCTCATGACCTTGAAATCTCGCAACCTCGCAACCTCGCGACCTCGCCGGTTGAACTATCGAAATTTCACCCTCCTAGTCCGTGAGTCCCCGAGATGCGCAGTCCCACCTTATGCTTTGCCACGTGCCCGCGCGAACCTCAGCTCCTCGACGCTTCGTGACTCGGCGTCCACACGAGTCTCGGATCCTCGACACTTCACGAATCGATGTCCCTTCGTGCCACCTGTACTCCACTCACGCTCCACTATGGCCCACACTGTTCTCCAACTGTTAGGATATTGCTGTCTCGCGACCTCGCGATATCCGCGCCCAAATTCTCGGACCTTTTCTTGCGAGGTCCCGAGACACGATCCCTCGCTCAGATCCAATGGTCCCCCTATATTTCGAATCCAACGGTCGTCCTTCTCTAGCCACTTCGCGACCTCGCAATTTGGAGTACCCAATGTTTGGGTTTTCAACCTGCGAACTCCCGAGTTCACGAGATCTCATGATCTCTCGCCACCTGTCCTCCTCAAATGAACGGCTACAATCCTCTCGCTACTTCGTCGCTTCGTGACCTCGCGTCTCGCGACTTTGAACACCCAATTCTTAGACTTCCACCCTATGAGTCCTGAGTTAGCGAGATGTCTCGATCCTTGACACCTGTCCCTTCAGATGGACGACTCACAGCCTCCTCGCTACCTTGCCACTCGCGAAGCTAAAGGGATTTCCTTTCGGTCCTCCAATGTTCAAGTCTGCGAGATGAGAATCTCCTGACATGCGTCCTCCACAACGAACGACGTTGATCTTATCGCATCTCGCGATCTCGCCGCTCTGACTTCACAACTTTTGGGGATTCAACTCCCGAGTTCCCGATACACGATACCACGTGTAGATCCTACATCTCTTGTGACTCGGAATCAACGACCCTACCTCTCCTAAGCTTCCAACTCTTCAAAATCTTCTCGCCATAACCTCCTTGCATCTCTTTGAGATCTAACGATCCTCGAAACTTCATGAAATCTCTTCAGAAGATTTTGACCGTCCGTTCTTTCTTGGTTAATCCCCGAGACGAAAAGAGTATCTCTACACGAGATCCCCTCGCCTTTCCGCGAACCTGCGACGTTCTTCCTGACTTCAAGTCACGCTTGTTTATGCTAATCCTCAGCGACTCAAAGACCTATCCTTCCTGAGCTTTCCAAGTTACTTCGACCTCAACGAGGTTCTTTGCACGCACTCCTTGCGGCAAACTCTGTGAACACTTCAACTGTTCGAGCTTTCTTGACTTTGCGTATGCCCGTAGCAGTAGTCCTTCAACACTTCTGCTCAGTTTCACGACTGAGGCTTCCTCCTTAGCCCGCGCACTCCTTGCATGGATTGTATAACCCACTTCTATTTCTGGGCGAATGAGAACAAAGGTTCAACTACTGAGCCTTCATCAACGCACTCTTTGCGGATGAATTCAACTGCACGACTTGCAGGAATCTCCTAGCTCAGATAGAGAAAAAATTGAAACTCATTCCATCTCCCTTTCAAACTTCAGTTTTAGAACCTAAAATCACTTGCACAACATATACAAAGAAAATGCATAACAAGAAAGCAAACATTCATGAGCATATCAACAATACACAGAGAATAGACACATAACCATGGATTTGAATCAAAGCTTTCTTCTATTAATTCAAATGCCTGTACATGGATGTTCTCTACACAGTTCTCTGCTTGCTCTGCTCTTCTCCTGAATGCTTGATTGCTAATGTTACAATGATACAATGAGGGTGTCTATATCCATTTTCCCTCCTTCCCTCTAAAACTATCAAATATAGACTTAAAATCCTATCTACTAGCATTAACTAGATTAAATGCCTCCTATCTACTTCAGAAAAGAGCGTATGGCTCAAGGTCTGGTACAATATACAAAATGCACTCCTTCATAAAGGATTCATTTAAGGTTTGGCGCTTCAATTTCAAAAAGTTTTCAGAGAAATATGTCATGTGTTTAAAACACATGCACTGGCTTCACGCTTGCTTGGGTAATTTGCGATGCTCCTGCATCATACTCCTCGACTTGAAAACTTTCATGGGCTCCTGTCCATGAGCTCCTACATGGTATGTCCATGCTTTTGAATCTCTGCTTCACTTTCCCAACTAGCATATTCCACTGGATGGTTCTTCCATTTGACCAGATACTCGAAGTATTCCTTTCGCCTGTTCTTTTTGCTCGCTCGCTTGTCAAGTATACTCTCCATCAGTGGCTTTTCTGCAATCGGCTTCTGCTTCTGCCACTGGATTTCTGGTTTGACTTCCAGCTCCTACTTCCTCAGCCTTATATGGATATAAGTCTGAGACATTGAATGTCGAATATATTCCGATCCCATCCGGCAACTCAATCTCATAAGCATTTTCTCCCAATTTCTTCAGGACTCAGCATGGTCCAATTTTCTTCATTTTGAGCTTATTGTATGTTCCCCTTGGGAACCTTTCCTTCCTCAGGTGTGCCAGAACTAGATCACCAACTTCAAACTGAATTTGTCTTCGATGCTAATCTACTCTGCGCTTGTATTCCTGGTTTGATTCCAGCAATCGCTACATCACCCTGCTGTGAAGTTCTTCCATCGCCTCTGCGAATTCTTCAGCGCTTGCGTTCTTGGTGATTATCTGCTCTGAGTCTCTCAGTTCAGATATTCCTCTTGGCTACCTTCCATATACTATTTTGAATGGAATTTTGGCTGTGCTTCTGTTCACTGAATCGTTGTATGCAAACTCTGCCCGTGGAAACACATTGTCCCAACTGCTATGGTGCTCTGTCACCAGGCTTATGAGTAAATCTCCTAGACTCCTATTTACCACCTCTGTTTGCCCATCCATCTGGGGATGGTAGGATGAACTGAACATTAAGTTAGTTCCCATCTTCTTCCAGAGTGTCCTCCAGAAATGTCCCATGAATTTTGTATCCCTGTCCGATACTATGCTTCTGGGTAAACCATGAAGTCTAACAACCTCCTTGAAAAACAAATTTGTGATGTGAGTCGCATCGCTGGTCTTTTGGCATGGGATAAAATGTGCCATTTTTGAAAACTTGTCGACCACCACAAAGATCGAATCATGTCCTCTTTGCATCCTAGGCAATCCTAGTACGAAATCCATGCTGATTTCATCCCATGGCCTCTCTGGTATGGGTAAGGATTGATAGAATTCCGCATTCTGCTTCCGGCCCTTTGAATGATAACAAATTCTGCACCTATCAACAAACTTCTTGACATCTGCCCGCATCCTCGGCCAAAAATATGCCTCGTTTATCTTTGCAAATGTCTTGTCGTGGCCAAAATGTCCTGCCAATCCACCACTGTGCTTTTCTTTTAGTAGATTCTCCCTCATGGAGAAATTTGGAATACATAGTTGGTTGCCTCTGAACAACAATCCATTCTGGATCATGTAATCCATCCATGGGCTTCTGTCTCTGAGAACTGGATTCTCAGCTGCCTCATATGCCTCTGCAAAATCTGCATCACCTGCATACATGTCCTTGATATTTTCAAAACCCAATGTTTTGATTCGAAACTCCTGCAGCAACAAACACTTCTTGCTCAAAGCATCAACCACTTTGTTAGCAGTACCTGAAATGTGTTTAATTACAAATGTAAATTTTTTCATATACTCTACCCATTTAGCATGTTTCTGATTCAAATTCTCTTGTTGAGTCACAAACTGCAATGCATGATTATCACTATACAAAACAAATTCTTTTGGGATCAAGTAATGCCTCCACTTCTTCAATGCCTGTATGATAGCATAAAATTCTTTATCATATGTGGAGTACTTCAACTTTGCTTCATCCGATTTCTCGCTAAAATATGCAATTGGTCTGTCCTCCTGACTCAATATCGTTCCTATGGCAAAGCCACTTGCATCGCATTTCACCTGAAACACCTTCTGGAAATCCGGTAACACCAACACTGGTCGTTCCATTATCTTTCGCTTCAAAAGATTGAAGCTTTTCTCAACCTCTTCAATCCAATGAAAATACTTATGTCTTTTCTTGACTGTGTCCATCATTGCTGCGCTAATTCCACTAAAATTCATGATGAACTTTCGGTAGAAACTAGCTAAACCATGAAAACTTCTCACCTCAAAAACATTTCTTGGTGATGGCCAATTCTTAATTACCTCCACTTTACTTGGATCCATCTTCAATTCATTTGCCGATATGACAAACCCCAAGTAAATGAGTTCCGTCTTCATAAATGAAGATTTCCTCATGTTGATCAACAACTTCTCTTGCTGTAGTTTCCTCATTACTGCCGCTAAATGCTTCAGATGTTCTTCTTTTGATTTGCTGAAAATCAATATGTCATCTAGATAAACAATGAAAAACTTACCAATGAATTCCTTCAGCACTTCATTCATTAGCCTCATGAATGTACTCAGTGCATTCGTCAAGCCAAATGACATGACTAGCCATTCATACAACCCTTCATTGGTTTTGAAGGTCGTCTTCCATTCATTGCCTTCCCTCATGCGAATCTGATGGTATCCRCTTTTCAAATCAACCTTTGAAAAAAAATTTGCTCCACTTAAGCAGTCCATCAAGTCATCCATCCGTGGMAATGGAAACCTGTACCTGATGGTTATCTTGTTAATGGCTCTGGAATTTGTACACATTCTCCAAMCTCCATCTTTCTTTGGACTCAGTACCGTTGGAACGACACATGGACTTAAACTTTCCCTGATCAGTCCTTTATCCAATAGTTYYTGTACCTGCCTTTTAACTTCTTCGTTCTCCTGCRGCGTCAACCTGTACGCARCTTTGTTCAGCAAACTGGCTCCAGGTATGAGGTCTATGTGATGACTCACACTCCTCATCGRCAACAACGAATGAGACAATTCGTCTAYCACTATGTCAGCGAACTCTTCCAGCAGTTCCTAAATTTCTTCCGGTAAATCATCCACTCTTGTGCTGGTCAAAACGACTCTTGGTTTTCTGACCACAAAGAATTTTGGATCTTCCTTCTTCTTTACTTCTGCCAGAAGTTCCTTCCCACTCATGAGAAGTATAGTGTTTCTCGTTTCTGATTTTACTTCTTTATCTTTAATTGGAAGTAACATATGGGTTCTCCCATTCTTCTCCAGAGTATACATATTCATTTTCCCATCATGAATTACGTTCTTGTCATATTGCCATGGTCTTCCTAGCAATAAATGACATACATCCATAGGGATAACATCACAGAGAATTTTATCATTATATCCTCCTATCTTGATGTTAACTAAGCATTGTTTGGTGACATTTACCTGATGTCCCTTCTGTAGCCATGAGACTCTATATGGACTTGGATGATCAGTCGTCTCCAACTCCAGTTTCTCCACCATCTCGGTTGAAACGAGGTTGTCTGTGCTTCTGCTATCCATGATAACTTTGCACACTCTGTCTTTAGTTTTGCATGCAGTTATGAAAAGTCTGTTTCTCTTTGCTGTGTCCTCCACCTCCTTCTCGGGTGTTAATAGAACCTTACGCATCATTAGTGACCTTCCATCTTCTACGTCTTCTGCCTCAGCATTTCGCCTCTGTGCTTCGGCGATGTGAGCTTCTCCTCTATCTTTTTTTCTATCTGGATAGTCAACTGCTTTATGTCCATCCTTTCCACACGTGAAGCATGTGATGACTCCACCTCTGCCTCTTCCTCTACCTCTAGTACGAGGAAATGTGTTGTTATCAGTGTATCCCCCACTCTGTTCTGTCTGCTGCTTTTGCTGTTCAATGTGCTGGCCTTGCTGTGAACTTCCACCTCTTCCTATTCTAGTCTGAGGCTTTTTCCAGTCATCCTTGGATTTCTGGAACCTGTCTTGAGCAACTGACTTATCCTTTGGTTGGCTCCTACCTCTGCCTTGCTATGCTGGCTTGCGGCTTAGCTTTTCTTCGGCTTTCAACGCCATATAATATGCATCATCCACCGTTCTGATGGTTGTCATACTCATCTCATCCTGGATATCGTATCTCAAGCCATTCATATACCTGGCAACTTTTTCATCATCGCTCTCCCGATGACCTGCCTTGATATTGAGCTTATAAAATTCTTCGGTAAACTCCTTCATTGTCATCAGCTTCTGTCTCAAGTTCTGCATCCTCCTGACCAATGTGATTTGATAATCCCTTGGGATGAACTTTGCCTTCATCTTCGCAATCATTCGATCCCAAATTTTGATCTTTTGCTTGCCTTTGGAATGTCTATCTGCTTGAAGCTCATCCCACCATAATGCTGCATGTCCCTTCAATTTTGTGACAGCATGCCTAACCTTTTTATCCTCTTTGATATCCTCATAATCGAAGTAGGTGTCAAGAGCTCTGATCCAATCTAGAAGCTCTTCTGCATCCAGACTTCCTTCGTAAGTTGGAATGTCCATTTTGGTCTTTGAACTCATCTGAGTGATAGCTTTAATCAATCGCTCATTAGCTGCATCTTCAGCTGCAACTTCTCCTTGTGGTTCGGCTTCAACTTCGCCTTCGGAGTCACTTAGATATCCAACACTAGCTGTGCGTCTCTGCGCTGCTTCCATATCTTCTAATCTCGCTCGGAGATCACGTATCTACCTTTCCATTTCTAGATTCTGTACTTGTCTTTCCCTCCATGGCGGCATGGTGAAATTTTCTTCTCTTCTATGCTACATAAAGCAAAGAGATTTTCTCGCTCTGATACCACTCTCACGTGTATCAGAGTGCTTTCTTCTTCTTTCTTCTCTCCCCTTGCCTGAAATATACAGAAAAGATATCCACTCTGATACCACTCTGATGTAGGTGCGCTCAACCTCGAGCCCATCCGCTCTCGCAAGACCTTCTTCTTCTCGGCCCGAAGAAATCGAAGGTTCTTCTATCTCCCTATTGGGAGATCTGCACCCACAACAATCTGTTTCGAGGTCTCCCCTTTTTCCACCGGGAGATCACCTAAATCTCGCTGTCTCGCGAGTTCGTGACTCAAGCTTCCAACTTTTCCTTTCAAATCTTCTGATACCCGATCTGACAATACGGGTATAGCTCCTTCCGCATGCGACCGTGGGCTAGGATTAATGTAAGCGCTTCTTGCGACCTTGAAATCTCGCGACCTCGCAACCTTGCGACCTTGCTGATTGAACTGTCAAAATTTCACCCTCCTAGTCCACGAGTCCCCGAGATGTGCGGTCCCACCTTATGCTTTGCCACGTGCCCGTGTGAACCTTGGCTTCTTGGCGCTTCGCGACTCGGCGTCCATACGAGTCTCGGCTCCTCAGCACTTCACGACTCGGTGTCCCTTTGTGCCACCTGTACTCCACTCACTCTCCACTATGGCCCACACTGTTCTCCAGTTGTCAGGATATCCCTGTCTCGCGACCTCGCGATATCCACGCCCAAATTCTCGGACCTTTTCTTGCAAGGTCCCAAGACACGATCCCTCGCGCAGATCCAATGGTCCCCCTATATTTCGGATTCAATGGTCGTCCTTCTCTCGCCACTTCACGACCTCGGGACTTGGAGTACCCAATGTTTGGGTTTTCAACCTTCGAACTTTCGAGTTCGCGAGATCTCACGATCTCTCGCCACCTGTCCTCCTCAAATGAATGGCTACGATCCTCTCGCTACTTCGTCGCTTCGTGACCTCGCGTCTCGTGACTTTGAACACCCAATTCTTGGGCTTCCACCCTACGAGTCCCGAGTTAGCGAGATGTCTCGATCCTTGACACCTGTCCCTTCAGATGGACGACTCACAGCCTCCTCGCTACCTGTCCACTCGTGAAGCTAAAGGGATTTCCTTTCAGTCCTCCAATGTTCGAGTCTGCGAGATGAGAATCTCCTGACACGCGTCCTCCACAACAAACGACACTGATCTTATCGCATCTCGCAATCTCGCCACTCTGACTTCACAACTTTTGGGGCTTCAACTCCCGAGTTCCCAATACACGATAACACGTGTAGATCCTACGGCTCCTGTGACTCGGAATCAATGGCCCTGCCTCTCATGAGCTTCCAACTCTTCAAAATATTCTTGCCATAACCTCCTTGCAGCTCTGTGAGATCTAACGATCCTCGGAACTTCGCAAAATCTCTTCAGAAGATTTTGACCGTCCGTTCTTTCTTGGTTAATCCCCAAGACGAAAAGGGTATCTCTACATGAGATCCCCTCGCCTTTCCGCCAACCTGCGATGTTCTTCCTGACTTCAAGTCACGCTTGTTTACGCTGACCCTCAGCGACTCAAAGACCTATCCTTCCTGAGATTTCCAAGTTACTTCGACCTCAACGAGGTTCTTTGCATGCACTCCTTGCGGCAAACTCTGCGAACACTTCAACTGTTCGAGCTTTCTTGACTTTGCATATGCTCGTAGCAGTAGTCCTTCAACACTTCTGCTCAGTTTTGCGACTGAGGCTTCCTCCTTAGCCTGCGCACTCCTTGCATGGATTGTATAACCCACTTCTATTTCTGGGCAAATGAGAACAAAGGTTCAACTACTGAGCCTTCATCAACGCACTCTTTGCGGATGAATTCAACTGCACGACTTGTAGGAATCTCCTGGCTCAGATAGAGAAACAATTGAAACTCATTCCATCTCCCTTTCAGACTTCAGTTTTAGAACCTGAAATCACTTGCACAACATATACAAAGCAAATGCACAACAAGAAAGCAAACATTCATGAGCATATCAACAATACACAGAGAATAGACACATAACCATGGATTTGAATCAAATCTTTCTTCTATTAATTCAAATCCCTGTACATGGATGTTCTCTACACAGTTCTCTTCTTGCTTTGCTCTTCTCCTGAATGCTTGATTGCTAATGTTACAATGATACAATGAGGGTGTCTATATCCATTTTCCCTCCTTCCCTCTAAAACTATCAAATCTAGACTTAAAATCCTATCTACCAGCATTAACTAGATTAAATGCCTCCTATCTACTTTAGACAAGAGCGTATGGCTCGAGGTATGGTACAATATACAAAAGGCGCTCCTTCATAAAGGATTCATTTAAGGTTTGGCACTTCAATTTCAAAAAGTTTTCAGAGAAATATGTCATGTGTTTAAAACACATGCGCTGGCTTCACGCTTGCTTGGGTAATTTGCGATGCTCCTGCATCACTAATGACATGGGTTCTCTTCAGATCCACAACTTGATTAATGGTCTATATCTTCTTTCTATGCCGATCCAACGATCACGATCCCTTCCATCTTAAAACAAGGGTTCATCTTTAGGTAACCATCTGATTAAGGAATTGGTAGGTCATGGATTTCTTCCAAGTCCTATCTAAGATTTACCAATCCTTCAGAAACTCTACAATCCGTTTTTAAAGCTGACTAAGGCATTCACTCCTTACTATTTGGGTGACGATTTGCATCATGAAAAATTTCCATTTCATTGGTAGAACGTTTCACAGGGATCAAATCCCTTTGACTGCACAAGACTTCCTTCAGACACCGAGGCATTTCTATATCCATCTCGAGGTACCTCTAGCTATCCTCCCAATGAAAATTTCATGGCTTGCAATATCCTCAATTCAAGGACTTGCAGGTTTTAGGGATAGCCCTACAATAAATATTTCTCTCACATCTTAAAGGGATCAATTATTTATTCATCGAACTTACTGGTCCCTACTCAAAACCATACAAGGATTCATGAGTACTCTAGTATGCCTAACTTAACCATTTTACAACGTGAGAATTGACAAACAATACATGGAATCCTTTCAGATTGTACATGCATATCCACCCATTCAAGACAACATTCATAGAAAATAATCCTTCATTTAGTCCATCGTTACTCAAGAACTCAGACTTGCAGTGAAACAACCAGTCTAGTCATAAAAAAACATACACATTCTTGCATACAAATACATGGATCCAACCATTTCATTTCAATTACACAGGGTGTAGGGATACTTATTTATTACAATTTGTGACCGACCAAATGACTGTGGGTGTTCACCTTTCCACCCAATCGTAGGATCAGATGCAACTATTCTCTGCGTTCTAGCCACCCCAGTGCCAAGCCATGATACCACCAGGGAGATATCTCTCAAGTTCTCAGGGATTTTTTAGTAGATGAGGGTTTCCCTACTCTTAGTAACATGTCCTTTTTCACTCTCCTAGCCCAAGCTGAGTCAATATTTATTAGATGCTTTTCAAGCATCATGCTCGTGGCCTCTCTCTTATGTCAGGTTCCCAGACTCTTTGTTGATCCTCCCCAAAAATTTTCTCTCCCATTCTCCTATTTCTATATGCACATATCTCCCTTGCACACATGCCTCCTCTACACGAAATCCCCCCTTGGGAAGGTTCTTGACCTATCCCCTCTTTCTTGTGTTAGGAGGACTCCTGGGGTCAATCTAGAAAAATGATATGAAAGTACCATCCCCTCCATTAGTTTTCCATACCTGTATTCATTGAGGGAGGCTGATTGTTCAACTACCAACCTCTTCTCATTAACTATTTTTCTTCTTCTATAAGCTAGAGAAATTATGATTATTTCCTCTATATCATTCCTCAAGGTGGTTTGGGATGTTCACTACACATGAATCCCCTCTCCATGTTCCCTCACTCTTTCCTCTAGTCGTATCATGGATAGTACTTCAAGGCTTCACCCCACAGTCAGTTGGTTGGAATTTTAAATCAAACAATAATACATTTACAATGTTCTTATGCCATTACATGGAAAACATAATTCATGATTAATTACACATAATAATAGGTTTAGAAAGGAGGGTGCTACAATCCCCTCCCCCTTCAAAGGAACACCGTTCTCAATGCTCTTTCTCAATAACACCTACTATGACCTCTTCTTGATCTGGTCATTACTTGAACTTTGGCATTTCAGAACATACCTACAACAATTTTCAACAACAAGCATATTAATTACCATTTCATGCAAAACATTTTATTGATGTTCAAACTCAAGTGGAAATATTCACTAATCAACACAATACTTATCTGTGCAGTTCATGTATCTGCATCCAGATGGTTGTCTCATTAATATGGCTCATTTATTTCTTGGACATACCCATTAAGCGCATGATCCCAGTCAATAGATGACAAAAGTTTTAAAGACTCCACCAAGTCTTTCACATGAGCTATCAAAGTCTTGCCTTCCTTGCAGTCACTCTCCTTTTAGGATCAGGTTCATGCATCCCCTTCTCTACTATACAATCCTTCAGGAGATCCATCTTGCCTGCCCAAGCTTTCTCACACAATAAGATTTCCAGAGACTTCATTGATTCTTACACCTGAAGAGTCCCCCAAGCTTGTTCTTTTCGAGGTATCCCTCTGGCTTGCTTTGCCGAAAGCATCCCTTTGACTCATGTTACCACAACACAACATTATTTATGGTGATCATGACTTATCACAAAGTTAAACAATAGCCCTCTTGCATGCTTTCTGATTTGACAACACCATCTGTCCTCTTTGGACACATCTCTTCCTCTCACCTCTATTCACACGCATACATAAATTTGTGAGATATTTTCATTAATTTTCATTCAAAATTTCTTCCCAAGTCTGTAAATTCACAATTTCATTTCATTTTTATATCCGTTCCATTTTGAAACAAGAGTTCACAAGCATGATATTTCCTTCTCATAACAATTTGGCTCTTTACAACCTACATGTATTGGTGTTCCTCATGGGCTTACAATATTTCCATATCCAATACCATCTTTCCTGCAGTTTCAATTCTCACACAACCAAACAAATTGTTAGTTTCTCATGAATTTTACATTTTCATTGTACACAGTTTCAAAATTGTGCATACAAACAATTACATCACATTTATCTATCCAACGATATAAAATAAATGGAATTATCATTCCTCACACATAATTTATCTAAACATACCAAACCTTTCAAATGTATCTAATCATTAAATGAATTTAATCATTGTGGTAATGCCCATGCCCACATTCACACACAATGCACGCTTGCATTGATTTCAATTTACTACTTTTTCATTTTAGGCACTCTTGTCGAGGTGTGTTGGGACTCCGCCAACTTCTCACCACATGGATTATATATCCATTTTTAATTATTATAGCAGGGTTGTTCTTCCTACTTTGAGATGATCCTAGCCTCAAATCAACACACATGAAACTGAAAGTTTCTCATGAATGCATTCAAGAATTCTTTCTTCACTAGTAACCAGAGTGCCAATCATTCATGGCCACCCAATTACTCTTCCTAGCATTATTACAACTCTGTAAAATATTGGAAGGTTCTCCTTCCCTACTGGGCTGTCCATTGCATTCCCTCTAATTTAAACATGGATTTCCTCAATGCATTCAATCAACATAATACTTATGAGAACTTTTGTTCCCAATCATTCCCGATGGGTCAATGTGTTCATGAAACATTTGTTCATGAAATTTCTTGCAAGGATATCAATCATCCTTGAATGCTATAGGTTCCCCCCTCTATGATTCAAGATCTCTTTCTCTTGAATCACACCCATCTTGGGTGCTAATGGCATACAACAACCACTCAAAATCAAATGTATATTATTAAAATAATAAAATATTTTAGAAGGGATCCTTACCCAATCCCTTCATACCTTATGCCACACATGCATGATTTTTTTTTTTATACCTGTTATGGCTGTCATCATCCATTTCTGATTTTTTCCACATTAATGGTGCTCCATGGGGACTCCCACAGTCCCTTCCATAGTTATTTTCTATCAACACTTCCCTTTTTTTCCATTTAAATCAACACACATTCTCATATATGTCTTAGCATATCTATATGCACTTGTCACATTATTCTCAATGTTCTTATGACTGCAAACACAATCAATTTTTTCAGCTGTATCTATAGTCATACAACTACTAGCATTCTCATGCCATCAACATTCATACACAATAACACATCAGTTTCCTCACCTTAGGGAATACAATAAATAGTAAGAAAATAGTCAAGGGACTTTCCCTCTTTCCAACTCCTTTGTACAATCATGATTTTCAGTTCAGTAGAATTTAAACCCAAGGCCTCACTGCCTTTGCATAACATGGCCTTTGACCAAGGTCATTCTTTCAAACATATTCATTGTTTATTATACTTTTCTTTCATAGCTGTTCAAGTTTACAACTCTGTTAAGCAAATTAGAGTTTCAAACTGAGAAAAGTATTCCTCCTTTTTTCCTTATTTGCTTCTCTAGTCTATCCCTTTTGGGATTTTCCTGCTCAATTCCTTTAGCAATTTTAGCCAAGTTTCATCTTGAATTTCTCTGGTAAATCAACATGCTACCACAACAAGATTTTGGTTCACATTTTAATTGTGAACCAGTGCATTTTGCACATTTACTGATCTTATTGGTTAAATTCATTTTCATGTTCCCTATGCATGCATTATATTTTAGACTATAATCCATATTTCTTATATAAACAGGCCTTGCAACCCACTACCCAAATCTCAATAGTTGTTAAGGTTATAGCTTTGTTTCTTTGACATATTTCTTACATGGTTCCTTCACATGGAAATGTCTCATCATGCAACTTCCTTTCAAATCTCAAAATTTTCTCCCCGTTTATCCTATCCTTCACTTAATTTGATCCAATGGTCGTGAAAACTCTCAAAGCATATCCAAGATCAAGGATTTTTATCTGGATCATGTTTATGTACTGTGCTTTCCCTTATAATATTCGATCTCTGCATATTGTTCGCTTCTCCTCCCGAGCTTATGCTTTTCTTGTTTTCCATTGTCGTCGTTGTTCTTGCCATCAATGAAAAGCACACACTTACTGTAAAACATGCCAACAATCTCCCCCTTTGGCATTGATGGAAACCCTAAAAGGCTACACTATTCTTCTTAGACCTCCAACTGTAGGATCCAAACCACACCTTTTCTCCCCCTTTGACATCAATGTTAAAGAAAACATGCTCTCCTTGAGCTGTTGCAGTAATTTTTGAAGGTATCAAATATTCAACCAACACATACTTCCTCTGATAGGATGGAATATCTTAGGTGAGAGAAGGGATGACACCTAGCTTGTGACGAAGATATTCAAATGGTGTCTTGGATAGGTTTTTAGTAAAGATGTCTGCAATTTGTTCTGTGAAAGGAATATAATTTAGCTGAACAACTCTGTTTGTAACCTGCTCTTTGAGAAATTGATACTTTATTGGTATATGCTTCATCTTTGAATGGAGAACAGGATTCTTCGAGACACTAATGGCACTGGTGTTATCACAGTGAAGTGGAATGGAATCAGTATAAGTTACCTTCAAATCTACAAGATTTTATATCATCCATAAGATCTGAGTGAAACAAGTGGTAGCAACAATGCACTCTGCCTCTATAGTTGATAATGAAATAGATCCCTGCTTCTTACTAAGACATGCTACTAACGAATCACCTAAGAAGAATGCACCTCCACTAGTGCTCTTTCTCTCATCCAAACAATTTTCCCAATCAACATCTGAATATGTAGTTAATTGAAAATTCTGATTTTTAGAATACCAGAGACCATAAGTCATTGTACCCTTCATTTATTTGAATATCCTTTTGACAACTTGTAAATGACTTTGTTTAGGAGAAGACTGATAACGACCTACCATTCCAACAACTTGCATTATATCAGGCTGGGATGTTGTGATGTACATAAGACTGCCTATCATTGATCGATATGTTCTTTGATCAACACTAGGTGAAATATGATCTTTACTGAGCTTGCAACCAACCACCATAGGTGTGCTCATAGGTGTAGAATATTCCATTTGAAACCTCTTTAAAATCTCTTTCAAATACTTTTCTTGAGAGATAAATATTCCTGCAGAACTCTGATTGATTCGTAAACCAAGAAAATATGACAATTCTCCTATCACGAACATCTCAAACTTAGTCTGCATTGAATTAGAAAACCACTAAACTCAAGGGTCATTAGTGCATCGAAAAATAATGTCATCTACATAAACCAAAACAACTAATAAATCATCACCTTCATACTTAATGTATATATTACTATCAACAGTACCTTTCTTGAACCCTTTGTCCTGTAGAAATTTGTCTAGTCTATAATACTAGGCTCGTGGTGCCTGTCTCAGTCCATATAATGCCTTTTTCAACTTACAGACATAGTCATGATTATCTTTTAGTGAAAATCCTTCAGGTTGCTCTAGATATACTTCTTCTTCTAGATCTCCATTAAGAAATGCTGACTTAATATCCATCTGATATACTTTAAAGTTTTTATGACATGCATAGGCAAGAAATATTCTGATGGCTTCCAATCTTTCCATTGGTGCAAAGGTTTCATCAAAATCCTGTCCTTCAACTTGTGCATACCCCTTACAGACAAATCTGGATTTATTCTTAAAAATAATTCCTTGTTCATTCTTTTATTCTTAAACACCCATTTGGATCCAATTATATTCTTATCTACAGGTCTAGGAACAAGCTCCCTAGTATTTTTGTTCTCAATCTAATCCAGTTCCACATTCATTGATTTTAGCGAGTTTACATATTTACTGGCTTCATTAAATTTCTTGGGTTCCACCATGGATATGAAGGCTATATGTGATTGCTCGGTGTCTTTGATTATCCTTCTCCTGGTTTATACACCTTTGTCTTTCTCATCAATTATCTGACTTGTAGGATGATTCTTATGAGTAATTCTGGAGGAAGGATTTGATGCTGTCTGCTGATTTGAGTATGCCTGACTATTTGTATCTTCATCTGACTCAAAGTCTTGTTTTTATGATTCTTGGACCCGTTTTCCTTCATATTCATTTGTATCCTCTACAACAGACTCAATATTTCTCACCTCTCTTACTGGGACTCCTTCAACAACCTTTAAATCAATGCAATCAACTAATTTATATAATCTTTTATTAAAGAATATATATCCTTTACTATTGATAGCATATCCTAAGAAGATGCCTTCATTAGCCCTTTCATCATACTTTCCAAGGTTTTCATTATTATTCTTTATGTATCACTTACTCCCAAAGAATTTGAAGTGTTTGATTGAAGCAGGTCTTTCATACCACAGCTCATAAGGTGTCTTGTCACTGTGTGGTATGAGGTGGGATTTGTTACGAATATGGACTACTGTGTGTATTTATTCTACCCAGTAGGTTTGACCAATGTTCTTCTCATTCATCATTGACGTGGCCATTTGTTGAACTGTTCTGTTTTTCCTCTCAACTACTCTATTTTGCCATGGATTTCATGGGATTGTGTATTCTCTCTTGATCCCATGTTTATCATTGAATTCCTTGAAATCACTTGACATAAATTCTCCTCCTCTGTCTGATCTTACTGCCTTTAACCTGTTTCCTATTTGATTCTCATTTAAAGCCTTGAATATTTTAAATTTCTCAAATTATTCAGCTTTTTCTTTGAGAAAAGCAACCCAAGTGAGTCCCGAGTAATCATCAATGATCAACATGAAGTAGTTTTCCTTCCCCATGCTTTCTTGTCTTGATGGTCCACATAAATCCATATGAACTAATTGGAGTGGTTTCTCTGTTGAAGTAGAGCTCTTGGATTTAAATTGTGTCCTGGTTAGCTTTCCTACTTGGCAGGGTTTACACACAGATATTTGTATCTTTGATATTCTTGGAAGATATTTTACTGCCTCAAGATTTTTGATCTTGATTAAGTGGTCAAAGTTTATATGTCCAAGTCTCCTATGCCATAACCAACTTTCATCATTTTTTCTTAGATGACACTCTTCTCTATATTCTTTCAACACATGTACATTATTATCTGTCCTTATGCCTTTAGCCACCACTTGTCCAAAGTTTACAGACTCTATATTACAATCTTTGGAAGTGAACACCACTTCACATCCTCTGTCACACATTTGACTTACACTGAGAAAATTATGCTTCATCCCATCTACAAGTAGAACATCCTGGGATTTTCCTTCACCATTACTCAAACTCACCATCCCTTTACCCTTGATTTTACCTGGTTCATCATTTCCAAAGGTCACATTTCCTGTTTTTGTTTTACTTATAGAAAGAAAATTATCCTTGTCTCCAGTCATGTGCTTGGAACATCCACTGTCTATATACTAGGGGTCTTTTTGTTTTTGAGCTGAAAGTACTAGAACACATTTTTCACTTTCTTTCTTTTTCCATGTGCTGACATTTCTAGCTATGGGTTTTATCCTTGGATCTGCTTTGTAATTCTTTAGATGGCAGTTTGCAACTTTGTGGCCGAAGTTATGACAGTTATAGCATTCGAGCTCATTGTTCAATAGGTCAAAGTGATTGGTGAAACTTTGTCTACTCATTGGCTGTTTAGTTCTATGTTAAAAAGATTATTTATTTCTTGATCTCCTTAGTTGCATGTCTCTAAACTTAATTTGACAATTTGCAATCTTATGACCAAAATTAGAACAGTAAAAATAGGAACCATGAAAGAAATTTTGGTACCTGAAGGATGGCCTTCTTCTTGTCATTTGTTTCTCCATCTTCTGATATCTTAGTTTTTTTT
Source organism: Picea glauca (assembly GCA_000966675.3). Taxonomy (NCBI): domain Eukaryota; kingdom Viridiplantae; phylum Streptophyta; class Pinopsida; order Pinales; family Pinaceae; genus Picea; species Picea glauca. Next base: position 563,542 of record JZKD02S1912542.1, read on the forward strand.
ATCAAGGATCATCTTGTCTTTATTAGATTTTGGTGGCAGAGTACTTGCATGGTCTGATTGTCTACTAACTTGGAACTTGATCATATTTACTATCTCTTTGCTTTTTGGTTGTTTGTTTCTTGAACCACTTACATAGCCTAAACCAGTCTTCAACAAAGGAGATCTTTGTTTGCTCAGAATGTCATTTAGTTCTGCTAAGGCTTTAATTCTTGGAAGATTTTGAAGATACAATGCTTTAAACTTCTCCATCTCTTTTCTGTTTTTTACTACCTCTTCTTCCAAGGCTTCACATCTTGACTTCTTCTTTGATAAATGTTGTTTCAGAATGTCCTCTATTTTCTTTGCCTCTTCTAATTCCACCTTTAGCAGGGAAAAGTCTTCATCAGGTTTTTTACTGTCTTTCTTGAACTGTATCAACAATTGTTTTTTCTTTTTCTTCTTAAATCCGAGTCTAGTAATTTCTTCTAGGGCACTGATCAGTTCTCCTTCCAAGTCAACCACAAATTATTCATCATTAACATCAATTCCTGTGATTTTATTATCATAATCCTCTTTTTCCATAAGCATAAAGTCATTAACCTTATCTTCACAAGAAAAATCACTATCTGTGTCTCCTGAAGAGTCATCATTGTTTACACAAAAAAATTCTTTTTACCAAATCTCTTGGATTTGTACTTCTCTTCACCTTCAATGTTCTGGTCCTTATTCTTGTGCGGACACTTAGATGCAAAGTGACCTATCTTTCCACAATTAAAACATTTGAAGGGAAACTTGCCTTGCTACTTTCCTAATCCTTTCTTTAGTCTTCTCACATTTTTTTTCTTCAATTTCATTAGGCTCAGAATCCTCATTCTTATCTGCTTTAAATGACGCTCCTCTAGAGGTGGGTTTATCTTTACCTATCCTCATTTCATAAGCAATAAAAGTTCCTAAGAGTTGGTAAATAGGAATAACATTTAGATCATTAAGTTCTTCTATAGCAGAGACCTTTGGGTTGAACATATCTGGAAGAGATCTCAAAATTTTCTAAACTAAAGAGGCTTCCTCAATTTTTTCACCAAGTCCTTTGATTGCATTTACTAGTTCTTCAACTCTCAGAAAGTACTTCCCAATAGTTTCATCCTCTTTCATATTTAGCTGTTCAAACTATAATCTGTAGGTTTGAAGATTGGCATCCTTTACCTTCTCATTACTTTCATAACTTCTAATGAGTTTGTCCCACATTTCTTTGGCAGATTCTAAGTGCATAACTTTTACAAATTTTTCTTCTACAAGCCCACTCAGAATAACATTCATAGCCTTAGCGTTGAAGATAAATTCTATCTTGTAATCCTTAGCAACTGGCTTCACATAACCAATCTCTACCACATCCCAGACATCTGCACCTAAATCCATTATGTAGGTTCTCATCCTAACTTTTCAGAAGGAAAAGTTTGTTCCATTGAACAAGGGGGCCTTATTGGCTAAAGTTCCTTCATGGCTAGTCATGTTTAAGCTCTAGGATCTACCCTTAGATAAAAGGAACCTGCTCTGATACCAATTGTTAGACAACTGAGAGGGGGGGCTGAATCAGTGGTTACTGTGATTAAACAATTATACCCATTTTAAACTCATTACATAACACTCAATGATGATCACAATAATTCAGGGAAGCAAGCAATAGAATATTCAACATCAATTAGACACATGAAGTATATAGAGACAAATATTCATGAGGAAACCCATAAATGGAGAAAACCTCTTCTTCTTATAATGATAGGAATTCTTTTATGTTCTGTACATCATCAATATTTGAGCACCAACTCAAAATGAGGCTACAACCTTTGTTTTACAAGATGCAACTTGCCGAGAGCAACAACTCTCTGGTTTCTCTATCACCCACTAGAAGGAAGCACCAACTCCCTGAGTGTTCCAGCATCAACTAGATGGAAGCATCAACTTCTAGTCACACAGGCACCAACCTGTATAACAGAGAACAATGGTTCTCCCTTGCACCACCCTACCTCCTTGGTTTTTCTGGATGCAACCAGATGGAAGAAACAACTCCCTGTGTTCAAGCACCCACTTGAAACACTGAGGACAACAGTCCTCCCTAGCACCACCCTACCACCCTGGTTTTAAAAAAATTGCTTGAATAATACTTTACAACAATACATACATATCAAAGCTTACCACTTCTTCTTTGTTCTACAATTCTTCTCTGCTTCTATCTATTTATGCTTGTCTCCACTTGCTGTCTCTTTCCATTTGCTCTTCCTCTATTCTTCTCATGCTCTTATGTTCTCGTACAGTCTGCTCATTTCACCATTTCTGCTCTGTCAAGATTATATTCTTCATCTCTTCATATTTTACCTCTATTCATGCTGTCATATTTATTACATACAATTCAACTTGTTTTATCGAGAAATGACAACCTGCCTCTATCACAACATTTTTCCTTTATTCCTTCCCTCATCATCCGTTACACTCAAAATATCCAATGCCTGAGTCGGGAATCTCAAACTGCTCAAGAACAATGATTAAAATGCTACAAAACAATGATTCAGTTAGTGTAACTGAATCGTAACTGTTCAAGAAACCATAAAGTGAAACATCAACCCTTCAATCAGTTTGTTTGTTTGATCAGGGTCATTGGATTATACACATAGAGGATTTTTTACTTTTCAATGCATAACCTCCAAGGTGGAGCCTAGCAGTGTTAGCTCCTTCCTCAATCTTTCACTGATGTGACCTTGGGCGATTCTCTCATGTGACCACATGATTGTAGGCACGGCTAAAGGTGGTTTGATGGAAATTTGCTTTTCACCTCGCAATTCACTACAGAGCTCCACGTACGCTTTCTCCAAAATAGTGGTTTCGATTGCGGCCCGCCTTCAACATTTTAAAGTTCACGCACCTTCAATCCCCACAATGCGATGGGACCATAGATCTCACGATATTGACAGTGCTCCTGAACTGACAGATCAGATCTAACCTTCTTAAATCAACGACTGTGATCTATTTCGTGATACGGGCTCTGAGAGTTTCAAATCTCAAACCCTACTTTCTTTCGTGCGTCAATATTCCAGAGTTGACAATCCATTGACGCATGTCCCTCTCGAATCAATGGTCGAGATCTCCTTTAGGTCTCCAGACTTCAGAGATTTTGAATCTCAACTTCTCATTTCTTCTGAATGGATATCTTCCGAAATGGAAGATCTAATGACATCTGTCCTCCTTAATCCAATGACTATCCTCTGCTCCGGGACTTCGGCCTTTTCGACTCTTCGACGCTTCGCTTTTCCATGAACTCTTTCACCCATATTCAACAATCTATTGACATGTACCCTTCTGCATGATCAACGATCATGAGTGACTTCGACATTTCAGGCTTCAGGAGTTTCAACTCTTATGCACTCGTTTCTCCCGGAGTGCTTTCACCTGAATGCATAATCTTATGACACGTACCCCTCCTGGCAATCAACGACCAGGGTCTTCTTCGATTCTTCAGTGTTCAAGAATTTGGGAATTTAGGCTAATCACTGCTTCATTCTCCTTCAGAGTGGTCACCCGCTGAATAAGTCATAGGCAGTGGAGACCGCTTGCTATCGGTTAACACTTACACTTACATTGTCCTTCCACTGAACTAGATCAATGGTTGAGAATACACCTGAAGTGATCTTCAAATCAGACGACTGGGAGTGAATTCGGGACTTTTGACGTTTTTTGGTGATGAAACTCCCGAAGTAAATCTCCCAGAGTGATGTATCTTGCTTATGTCACTTGTTGACATGGCACAAGCCAATTTTCTCTTGACACTTGTCATCATCTGATTATGCCATGTGTAATTGCTGACGTGGTATTCCATGTGTCCTTGCTGACATGGTCTGCCACATGTCCTTGTTGAGGTGGTCTACTGACGTGGGTGATATGTGTAGGAAGTGTAGTGGAGTGTGGAGGCAGAGCACGGTAGAGGAGTGTGACGTGTAGCGGGTAGTGGAGTGTGACGTCAGAGCGTAGATGTGGTATGTATGAGTGGTTTGGTGGTTTACTTGGAGCAAGGGTTAGGTGATAAGTGGTAATGAGCGAGGGGGGTTTGAGTTGAAAATAAGGTGACACGTATGAGGATCCCACATGGTAAATACCACCAACTCGGACCCCCCCCATGCTTAAAGGAAGAAAGGTCGGGGGGTCCGATATGCCATGTCGACTATAGATCTGAGTGCCCTATTATTTACTGCTAATATTAGTGCGCCCTTCTTCTCTTGTCCTTCCACTTTAGAATGATATTCTAGCTGAAATTTACTCCAGCTCTCCGAACTTCGTGGATTTCAAATCTCAAACTTTGCTCTCTGTTTATCCTATACTTCACTTAATTTGATCCGACGATTGTGAAGACTCTCAAAGCAGATCCACAATCAAGGATTTTGATCCAGATCACATTTCTATACTTCACTTTCCCTTCCGAGCTTCAATCTCTGCATACTATTCACTTCTCCTCCCGAGCTTATGCTTTTCCTGTTTTTCATCGTCATTGTTGTTCTTGCTATCAATGACAAGCACACGCTTCCTGTAAAACATGACAACAATATATATATATATATATATATATATATATATAGGCTTGTATCCCACTGTTCAATTCGCATCAGTGATCAAGGTTGTGACTCTATTATCTTGACAAAGTCTTCACAGTGTTCCTCCACAAGGAACTCCTTTTTGCATATCCTTCACTATCTGTGATAGCCTCAACCTTGAGTTAGCTTTAGTTGTTTACCAAATATTCCATAAGGAATATAAACATGCATCTTTGTTGTGCCTCTATATTATTTATCCACACATATTCTTTGTTTTGTAATCTTACATTCATGATGCACTTAACCACATGCATAATCATAAATCATTTAACTCATGATTGTTCACAATTTTTCTCATGTAGTACTCAAAGGAATAATCATGTTTCCTTTTATCATGACAACATAGCATCCTTTCTCATTTACTCTTTCATCTGTTTATACTATCCCTTCTCGAGGAAATGGAACACATTCCCCTCAAGATATCATTCAAAATCAAACTTTCATGACTCTTTAGAATAGAGTCAGCCATGCATCCACGGTATTCATTCAATCTTGGCAAGTGAAATTCTTACCTTACATTTCACTCATTTAGGTAGTCACATTGTGCCTTTAGTATACATATTCTCATACATCATATATATGCATCACTTGAAAATTTAATATCCTTCATATCTACTTGGTATTAATATCAATCTTGATATCAAGAAACCTCACATTGCATCAAATCCATGCACTCAACCATATACATACATAGCTAAACATTCATCATGCAAGCTCATTGCTTGTATCCCTTTCCATGTCCTTCATAGACATATCAAACTTCTAGATCCTTCTCCCAAGGATCTTACTGCCATTCTCATGACAAGTTCTATATAGATACTCAACATTGAGATTCCCTCTCGATTTGGAACTTGCAGTCATTCACATGACATCCAACTGGAAGTTTAACGTACATAGTCATAACTATGTTTCCCTTTATACACAATAAAAACTAGCAATAAAACACTCTTTCCTCAACTTCCACCAAAACATTTCCCACTTATAAATATAGCCTGGGAAATTATAACCATGCCAAAGGTAACATAAAAACCAATCTAGTTTCCAACTGGTCTTGATCAACAAACCTTTCAATCAAGGAAATCATTTTCTAGGTTCCCTCACTATGATCCAAACCATATCTATATGGCTACCATCCACCACTAGATGTCAATGTGACCCATCGGGCATCTAGAAGTGTGCCAACACTTCCTTTACCACATTCATGATCAATCATTTAATTAACCATTTTATCTCATTTATAATAATTTTAATGTCTAATAACGTTTGGACTATTTCCTTAAATCCCAAATACAATTTTGAAGTATGTTACTTACTAAGTATTTTAATACAAAACTCCACAGTATCTCTACACCATAATTGGTCTTGGGCAGAGGGTCCATCTCTTTCTTTTTAAATTTTTGTAGAGGTTCTAGTTATTTTTGTCTAATCTCATTAAAACATAAGATATGTTGCAAAACTAGATCAGTCTTAACCATTACACCTAGAACTCTTTCTTTTGTTCAGCAACATCCAGGGGAAGAGGTCACTCTCCTCCTCCCACATGAATTCTGGTAGATTAGTTTCCTATCCACCAAGAAAGGGAGGAAGTTGTAATTTCTCACTCAATCACTCCATATTTCTACAACTTTGTTTATCATCTTGATTATAAAAACCCTTCCCAACAATTTATGTACCCAGAAACAATTTTTTTTTCTCAGTACCCTTCGAAACCCGAGAGTTGCACATGCTTTCCCTTTTCAAACAATGGTCACCAAAACCATTCTTATTTCATAGACATATCCTTAAGTTAATAGGGATACACACTCTCCTGTCACAACCATGATATTTTGGACTCGCTCTTGTCACTTCACTCCTACCTTCATGAAGGTTGTTCTCAATCTACAAGGTTCCTTTTTACTTGCTTTCTGGGTTATTCCAACAACATTTTTTATTCATTATAGGTCAAGTAAATTGGCCTTACCACTTCCATAAATCCTCTTATCATGAGGGATTATACACATATACAAGGCTTAATCGTTCATTAAAGCAGTAATTATTACTACTATGGATCCTTTCAATCCATTCACATCCAAGTCTTTCTATTAGTGCCCATCAACATAATCCCACTCCTATAGGATTGGCTATAATTTCCTAAAAGAAATAATAGGCCCCCTATTCCGTAGACTATCATGATTCAATCTCGTTGGGTAAAATACCAATTGAATTTTAATCTACATCCTTCAATGAACTTATGTAGATAACTTTCGTACAACATTGATACTCTCAATAGACTCATTTTAGCCTTGGTAAACTAGTATTATGATTGTTTTCCGGCCCATCTAGGCCTGTGCCTGAATCATTCTCTGCTAGATAGGGTTGGGTAGTATGCCCTCTCCCTTAAAATTTTCTAAGAAAGAAAATCACTTGATTGTTTTTTGAGCCCAAGCAGGCCAAGTGTTGTTTCCATGCTTTGATACCAATTTGTAACACACCCAACCCCTTAAGGGAACATCTAAGGGATAGGACATCAAAATTTCTCTCTCAAACATCTTCAGACCTCTCCTTAACACCACCATCATATTCTTCTGACTCGAAGCTTTCCAATGACTATCATCATGCTCAAATCCGAGATCTGAATTGGGAGATACACCCTTCCAAGGCTCTTCGAGCATTAACAATCAAGGTTCATGTGGCATCCATGTAGGTTCATCTCATTCATACTATTCCATGTACCTCGAGGCCCCAAATATTATTCGATGATCCTGTATCTACAATGAAATTCCATCCACCGTCAAATATAATGGCAAAAAATCATCCTCGTTTAACCACTAAGCTCAAGGGACAGTTCAACGTTCTACGCTTTGGTGTTGAACGCCCCTTTTTCCTTCTACACATCTATCCTCCAGAGTCCCAATATCCCAAACTCTCGAAGGGTTCACCCTTGCGCGAGGTGACATATTAAATGCAAAGGTAAGGAAATCTAGGTCCCTGTTGGTCACTATAATTGCTTAATTAATTTCAAACAACCAAGTGAAACATAAATTATCAACCCAGGGAAGTCTTTTGTTTCAAAGATAGCTGCGCACTATATATGCTC
>JZKD02S1912542.1:571243-586932 GCA_000966675.3 Picea glauca
CTCCACCCGCCAATAAGCCAAGAGAATATGTTCCAGGGGGGTGACATGTGGCAAGGCAGATATGACATATGGCCCCTTTAATGGGTGACAAATGTCATGTGTTAATGGGCCTATAGGGTCTGTGAAATGCATGAATCTAGGTGAAACAAGGAATGTTGATTGTGGTTCCATGCCACCCTGGATAACGTCATGGTGCCACATCACTCCAGACTGATAGTCTTCCAATCTCTTCAATATCATTGTTCAGGTGTGTCCATGTAACCCATGGATATATGGTCTCCGTTACTTCATAACTTCAGCGTTCGGGGAATATGTGGTGTGACTTCCTCCTTACTCCAGGAGAGGTCAGTGTCAGGATGACCATGAACTGGATCTAACGGTCATGGGAGGTCTCGAAGATTTTTGAGATATATGGCCCTTGTCACTTTGCAGCTTCGACATTCAGGGGGGTTCTACCCACTCCACACTCCTTTCCTCCTAGAGTAGGACTTCTCTGAAGCATTGTACGTGAGTCCTTCCTTTTGTTTGATCAGGCAGTTGAGAGGGATCCAGAAGGGTCCTTAGATAGACAATTCACATTGCTTCACAACTCTGACATTCAAGATTTTTGGCGTGTCATTTCCAACTTCATCCTAGAGCTCTGAACTCCAAAACACACTTGATATATCTCCATGTGCACCTAGCGTCCTCCACCAAGATTTACTCCGACTTGTGGAGCTTCGAGGAAACTTACGCTCTCTTGTGTTTACAATTTGATACTGCCGGATAACCTAACTTCTGGATAATCGTTTATTTGTGGACATGCGTCCCTCTACTCTCAAGGGTCCACATTAACTTTGCGACTCTGACATTCGGTAGTTTTGGCATTATACCACCTCTATTCTCCCGAAGCGGGACTTCGCTGAAGTACTTAGTGCTACCCCTTCACTAGGTTTTATCTAATGGTTGAGAGATATTTCCAATGGATTCCTAGATCGATGGCCCTCATTGATTTAAGACTCTGGCCTTCGACTATTTTCGAGGGTTGTGAAGCCATTTGTCTAGGAGCTTCGAGTTCCTAAAGTTACGAAGCTAGGATGGCTTCCCTCCTTTCGTCCTAGAAAGGGGTTTCCAACCCTGGGTCATATGGAACCTTATCGAATTCCAGGGGCTACACTCAACCTTTAGTCGAGATTTGATTAAGGCCAGGGCATGAACCCATGATCTCCTGGGAGGCTAGGTTGAAGGATGCACCTTCCAGTCACTGGACATAAGTTCTAATTCAGGGACATGGTAATCTCAAGGAATCAACAAAACTATGGTAGTCCCATAAAGTTTTCTCCAACTTGAAAAATATGAGGTAACTCCTTGGGGAAAGCACCTTGAAGGTTTTTCCGATCGGACCAAATTTCAATATTTCTACATTACAATCATTCAAACACAATATTTTACAGAAGGACAGTAAACACCATTATCATCAATTTCACACAAGGCACAAGTTATCACATTTACAAATAACTAAATCATTCATTTCATTTCTAGTATATAGGCATAAAAATACTTATCTATTTTAGTCGATCACCAAACAACTAATTGTGGGTGTTTTCCTTTCCACCCAACCATAGGATCAAAGGCATTCATTCTTAGTGCTCTGGCCACCCTTGTGCCAAGCCATGATATCACTAGGGAAATTTCACAATTTCTCATAGGTTCTTTCTCTATCATGGTCTCTGCGAGGTTTATCAGATGCCTCCTCAACATCAAGCTCGCAGTCTCCTGCTTGGGTCGCATTCTTCTATAAATTGTCAGAGATTTTTTCTCTTGTTCTCTCCAGTAACCATAACAATTTATCAAGCTTTAAATTCTTTGTTTTAGCTAGATAGCCTCACACATTCTTCCTCTTTTCTCACTACAACAAATCCCTATGATTTGCTCCCATTTTTTCTTCCAATGTTGGTTTTAGTGTATTTTTCTTCAATTTTTGAACAAGTCGGCACTATTTATCAGGATGGAGCTATTCATGGGGTTTTTTAAACCGAAAAAACAATTTAGGCTCTAATAGCACCATAAATTGTTCCCCATTTATCATTGTAATTTGTTCCCCACTTAGTGCCATAAATAACATTCTCTTTAGCGCCAGAAACAACGCCTCGTTTATTGCTTGATTTAGCACCCTAGTTAGCACCAAAAATTGCACCAAAAGTAGCACCATATTTAGCACCGGATGTAGCCAGATTAGTCTAAATAGATAATTAGTTGAGGTGTTGGGGGTTAAATGGATAGGGGATTTGAGGATTATGGGATTTAGGGATTTGAGGTACAGGGATTAAGGGTTAATGGATTAGGGGTTAGGGTTTAAGGGATTAAGGTTCAAGAGCTAACGGATTTGGTGCTTACATGTTAGGTAGTTTAATGTTTAATGGACTAGGGATTATGGAATGGGTGATTAATGTTTAAGTTCTTAGTTATATGGGGTTTATGGATTAATGGATTAGGGATTAATGAGATGTGTTTAAGGGTCGATGGCTTAGGGGTTAGGGGATTTAGGGATTTTGTGTTAAGGGATTATTGATTAACTAAGGTTGAGGGATTAAGGGTTAATTAGGGATTATGGATTAAGGCTTTAAGGGTCGATGGATTAGGGGTTAGGGGAGTTAGGGATTTGTCGAAACTCTATTGAAATTTCATGGTACCTCTTCCAACAGGCCAATCACAAATTTCATCCACTGATGTCGCACGGTGAGCAGTGAATGGGGTCATTGTTGAAATTTCTTCAAACTTTCACTGTATGAGTTGAAACTTGACATGGTTAGAATAAACACATGCTCCCTTAACGGTATGTGAGGGTTTCAAGACTCAAGGATACCTGATGTCCCCACATAATTTTTGAGATCGTCCACGTTTGTATCAACGTTCATCATGCAGTCTCATTTTCATCATTCGTCATTCACATCTATGGAATGCTTGTCAAAAATCTCTTAAAATGTCATGGATTAACGTCTTCCAATTACACACCCATTGGCAATGTCATCCATCAATGTCGCGCGGTGAGAAATTAATGGCGTTTAGCGCCAGATGTGCCTAAATAGTTAATTAGTTAAGGTGTTGGGGGTTAAGTGGATAGGGGCTTTAAGGATTATGGGATTTAGTGATTTTGGGTACATGGATTAAGGGTTAATATAAGTAGGGATTAGGGTTTAAGGGATTAAGGGTCAAGAGATAAGGGATTTTTCACTTATGGGTTAGGTATTTTAATGGTTAATGGATTATATTATGTGCCAAGGGATTAATGTTTAAGTGCTTAGAGCACAGGGGTTTATGGATTAAGGGATTAGGGATTATATTTTAAGTGTTTAAGGGCCAATGTCTTGGGGATTAGGGGATATAGGGATTTTGTGTTAAGTGATTAATGATTAGCTAAGGTTGAGGGCTTAAGGGTTTAGGGATTAGGGATTAAGGCTTTAAGGGTACATGGCTTAGGGGTTAGTTTAGGTCAAAATTTGACATGTTAGATGAGACACATGCCTTGAATATGGTATGCAAGGGTTTCAAGAGTCAAGGATGCCTGAAGTCCCCTCATAATCTTCAACATCCTCCACGTTTGCATGAACCTTCATTATGTGGTCATATCATTTTAATCATTCAACATTCCCATCTACAAAATCCTGTTTAGAATTCTCTTGAAATGTCATGGAATGTCTTCCAACACACTCATCTGAGATCACCCCCAATTATCAATCCTTCCTCTTTTAAGACATCACTCTCCTCCAGTGATTTCCAGAAGGAAATTATGTCTTGATAGGGACCATTCCATTTTAATTAGTAGTGTGATAGTACTAGAAACTTCTTTAAGGTGTTCTTCCATCATAATACCTACTGAATTATGAAAAGATCAAAGATCAACAGATAAAGGATTCCATCCAGAAATTAAGCCTCCAGAGAGGCCTGTAGCATCAATAGATACATAATCCCATAAAGGACAACACTTTAAGAAGAAGTCCTTGGCTTTATAACTATCAACCATAGTTTCTTGGAATAAGATAATGTCAGGGCTAGTTGACTTTATCACCTTTTTTATGCTTAAAAACTTAGGGGAACCCCCAAATAATCTCAATTTCATTGATAGAATGATCATATGGGGGAAACCAAATCGGGTTTCAAAGCTCTAACCTCCCTCGGGGAATTAAAAGGAGAACCACGAGGTAGTACAAGGGAGGAGTTAATAATAGGTACTGAGCCTCCATATAAAACACCTATAACCCATTTTTTAACCTTTTTTTTGCTCTTCTTACGAATGTTCATATTGGCTCTATCCACATTCAATTTTGCTGCTTCATTTGAATTATAGACTAGAAGAGGGGTTTTTTTAAGGGCCTCTTTATAGGAGTGTTTTGAAACTTGTCTACCAATAACTTCTGCTTGTGATAAATTTACAAAGCTATCAACATTACCAACATTTATCAGTTATAAAGAAGGGGAGCCAATTTCCATAACTTCTTTGTAAGAAGGAGTGGGGTCCCCATTAAAAACAGACCGAGCTAGGGTCTGAATTTGGGTTTCCTCATAACCAGTGTTTGTTAGAAACTGGTTTGGTGAGACAAATTGTGTAGGGTTAATTAACATCGTCTAGTTTTTCAATTTTTGTAGAGGAACCTTATAAAAAACATCAAATTCTTGGTTGGAAGTTCTTCAAAAAAATTTAAAACAATATCCCAATTAAAATTTCTACTAGCCACTCCTCATTATCATGAAGAATTTATATATCCTCATTCAATAAAATATTGAAAAAAGAGGGGAAAAAATAATCATCTTACTAAGAAAGGAGTTCCGCTCCTGACTGCTTGAAGAGGGTGGAACTAAAAAAAATTCCAAGGGAAGTTGAGGCGGTTTAGAATCCTTATCACCTTCCTTTGCTTCTGCTTTGATCAACAAAGGTCATTTTTCTTTGATATGCCCTTCCTGATAGAAATGATGGCATCTAAATGGTTCCCTCCCGTAATCCAAAACTTGGATGAAAAAAATATCCCCTATAGACACCTCTATATCCTCTGAAGAAACCTTTTCTGAATCAAATTCCACTAGTAGCCATGCAATCCTTTTATTGTCCCATCACAGGGTCGTCTCGTCAAAATACACAAACCTTCCCACAATTTTTTCTAGATCTACGGATATTTGTGTAACCCATAACTCTACTGGAAATTCTGGGAGGAGCATCCATACAAAACGCTTGGAAAAGGACTCCATTTATGGATTAAAGCTAGGTTTCCATATTTTGAGCATCATAACTCCATGACCAATAATCCATGGAATAGTTGAAATATTTAAAATATCTCCCTCCGATAAGAAATAAAACAAGATCCAGTGATTCGATAACAGACTTAAACGGGGAAAATAGTCGACCAAGGGTTTCCACTGGTCTTGAATCCACTTCTTAAGATTTTATTTTGTCATCTTCAAATACAAAACTTTTTCCACCAAATCCTTCGAAGCTAGACCTGCATCCCGCTCTAATGATACAACCTTCCCCAAAATATAGAGAGGCTAGTTGTTTCACACCTTTAAACATTTTTATTGTCTCTTTTCCTTCGCTTGACCTCCGTACTGTCAAGGATTACTATTCTTTGTATCTTTGAAGCAGTCTGGTTTTGTGACCAGAGGGTTAATGTCAAATATAGATCTAGGGTTTTTCGAGATATCTTTCTCATCGGTCCAAGTTAATGGAGAAACCATAGAAGTTTCGTGAATTTCCTTATTGTCAATCAAGCACTTGAAAGATTCTCCCAATTCAACGTCATATCCAGACTTCACATGACAACCACCTGTCACTTTTACACACTGGAGATTGTATATATGTCTCTACGTTTCATATGGTTGAAAAAGACCCTCTTTGGCCCACAAAGCATCTTCTTCCTCCCAGTCAACATATAGAAGATTTTCCATGTCATCCATCGTGTATGCAATGTTTTCATCTTAGGCATTGGTAACATGGCATTATTAATTATGGAAATGTTTTTTAGTATGATGAACCACTCAAAAACCTAATTTAAATGCATTTCCATTCTAAACAAAAAAACAAAAAAATCTCATTTAGTATAGACTGAAGACCCTAGGATTCTAAAATTTCTTTCTAAGAATAGATCACACTCCATTCTATTTAATGTTTCTTGGTGAATGCAACATAAATAGTGTAGGGTTTACAGGTGGAAGAATCAAACCTATGGTCATATGGTTTACTTTTGTGTAACTCCTGTTGCACTCTCCACAGTGTGAATGGTGTGACCTTGGTGGTAAATATTCGAAAGGATGACAAATTTGGTGGAAAAGTTGAAATATAGAGGGGAATTTTAAATGGGAAATTTTTTTAGAGGGAACCCAATTCTCAATTTTCGGATATACATTTCTCGCATAGTCTTTTCATATGGTCAAAATTCACTTTTTTTTTGACTTGCCAGTGTGATCAAACTGAATGACCATTCTACCTAATCAACTAGATCTATTTTTGAGAGGAGTCGAGCCCCACACAGAGGGCAAAGGGAGGATAGTATTGTGAAATTTGAGATCTCTGTGTGTTTTCATCGCTTAATTCAGTTGTTGAATCGAGTTTCTGATACTTCGCCGATTATGTCAATGTGCATTTTGTAGGGATTCAAAGGTTAAATATTGATATTTAAGTAAGATAAGTTCTGCAACTTCTGATTTTGTCTATGTAATCCTCGACACTTTCTTGATTCCACTGATAGCCATTTTGAAAGGACTCCCCAGTGGAATCACAATAAATTACGAATATTGGGTATGCAAACCCTGCTCATTTTTAATTTAATTTACTTTTTATTGAGTCTTTCTCGGCCGCAACCATGATTATCTGTGTTCATAATATCGTTTGCATGAATAATGCCACTTCCTTTTCTCGGCCATAAATATTTGTATTCATGATATTGCACGCCTAAATAATGCCTAACTTTGCTTCCTTTTGCTGGAAAATGGTTGTCCTTTGAGATACACTAGTTGCATTGTTCAAAGATATTGAATTCCCGCTTAAACATATCATTTTGGATCCTTCTTCGGTTTCATTTCACAAATCTTTGTTTTAACTTTAAAGATGTAGGTTGAATCATGTTAGCTTCCTCCCAAGGATTTTCAAAAATTCTTAAATAAGTTGGAGAAACTTAAAATCTATAGCCCAACATGACTCAAGCATCATTGATAAGAATCAAATCAATGGTGAGAGTGACTTTGACCTTTCAACGATTCCTCTATCTACAACCAATCGTGACCCTCCTTTTCTCAATCCAACGGTGCAACTTATTATGGAAGAATTTACTCACTATTAAACTTGCTATCGAAGAAATTGAGCGATGAGTACTATGCACTAGGGTTTCCTTCAGTGTTCACAACAGGTTGGATCTAGATTCAATGATGAAATTAATCTTCCAGCTCACTCTCAATGTAGTGTGAAGAAATCTATACTCACTGTGATTTCAAACATGCAATAATGCCCTTCTATTCCTCGATTTGATCACTACAACCAATCTCAATCTATAACCGATCAACTCAGGTTGTTAGATAGAGGACACACATTTTCAGGTAACATAGTGAGTTATTGCACTATTCAACATTAAGCATTAGTTTCATTCCACTCAATAACTCTCATCAAGTTCTGATATATGCATCCATAGATCTAAACACAGATCATATAAACCACACCTTGCAAATATAAAAACACGATGCTATGGATCAATATTGAAACTATATATTACAAATTTGTTTAATCAACCACAGAGATACTACTCACAAAGAGAATAGGCTACATGGAACAATAAATGGGTGAAGATTATCTTTTTTTTCACATACAGAGTACACACTCTGTTTTCCTCTATTCTCCCCAACAACATCAACATTCTAGATTACAAGCTACAAAATACATTCAAATCTCACCATCTATCTAGATCCATACAATCAAAATCCATCAACAAATTGGAGAAATCCTTGGTCTAAATTTTGATAAAATCCCCCATTCTAGTTATAAGAGATTCCAGAGCTTATTTTGGAAACGATAGCCATTATTACACACACTTAGAACTATTATCAAGGAACTAATTCCTATGTAAAACAAACTTAGTTAATTTGAATTTCTAGAAGTCAATACAACATAACTTGAATGATGCCCCTGCAAACATTTGTCGATCTAAACTTGAATTATTCCAGAGAATAAGAAGATAGTCCTATCTGTAGACTCTGTTGAGTTAGAGATTGCAAAAAGTCATCACTGGTCTTCAAAATACATGACACTTGTTGTAGGATTGGTTTTATTAGCATATGTTAGCATCATGGTATATTTTAAAATATCATCCAAGAAGAGAGATTACCAATAAGGACTAGAGAAGGCATCAAAACCAAAGGGAAGAAAATAGGTATGCTCACAATGAGGATGAAATAATGAGATGCCTTATTAAACAAATTTTCTTTGAGTAATATAGGATGTTACTTTCAAAGGATGGGATTTTTTCTAAAATTGGAAGAATAAAATAATCAGTCATTGGCTCATAAAAGTTTTCCATGAATTCCCTTGCCTTGCCTTGTCATGCCTTGCCTTGACATGCCATGCCTTTCCATGAAATTCCATGCCTTGTCTTTCCTTTCCATACTTTTTCGTTCCTTACCACGACTTTCCCTGCCATTCCCTGACATGCCTTGCCTTGCCATGCATTCCTTTAACTTTCATTTCCATTCCTTTCCTTGACATGCCATGCCTTGCCTTGACATTCCTTGCACGCCTTACCATGCATTTCCTTGACATTCCTTGCATTGCCTTGACATGCCTTGTCTTGAAATGCCATGTCTTTCCTTGACATGCCCTTCCTTGATTTGACATGCCATTTCCTTGATTTGACATGCCATTTCCTTGCCTTGAAATGCCATGAATTACCTTGACATGTTTTACCTTGAAACCATGGTGCCAAAAATCGCCCGACATAGGGGTTGTGAAAGTTGACCCCCTATGTCGGATTCACATTGTGCATCACTGAGAAAAACCCTAGTTCCAGAGATCCTCTAAAAAACACTTTTACGAGTGATGAAATCATAGTAGACCTGTCCCCCTAGTTGGAATCCTGTGCTAGGAGTCCAACATAAATGGAAGTTCGTCAATCCAAGGCATGGTTTGCATGTTATGGCATGTTGCAATTCACCTCCTGATGCCATTCAGGGACACAATGAAAATTTGGTCGCGGGGTACAAAATAACAATTGGGCGACATAAGTTAGTTCCATAAGCTCCAGAAGGTCCATATGGACAATTCCCACGGGATGATGATGCCCACAGTCACTCGACACAGGGGTCTTGAAAGTTGACCCCCTGTGTCGGATTTGCATTGTGCCTCACTAAACAAAACTATAGTTCCAAATATCCTCTAAGAAACACTTTTTTGGGCGACAAAATCATAGGAGAGGGGTCCCCTTAGCTGGAATACGGTGCCAGGAGTCCAACGAAACTGATGGTTCACCGATATGAGGCACGATTTGCATGTTATTCCAAGTTGCAACTTAACTCCTGAAGCCATTCAGAGAGATAATGACAACTTGGTCCGGTGGCACAAAATTACAACCGAGCGATGTAAATGAGTTTCGTAAGCTCTAGAATGTCCATATGGTGAATTCCCACGCAACCATGGTGCCCACATTCACCTGACACATGGGTTGTAAAATTCGAAACCATATGTTGGATTTTCATTATGCCTCACTGAGCAAAACCCTAGTTCCGAAGATCCTCTAACAAACACTTTTACGGGCGACAAAATCACAAGAGAGGGGTCCCCCTAGATGGAATCTCATGCTAGGATTCCAACTGAACTAATAGTTCTTCGATATGAGGCACAATTTGGGTATTTTTTCACGTTGCAACTCGCCTCCTGAAGCCATTCAGAGAGACAATGAAAATTTGGTCTGGGGGCACAAAGTAAAAACTGGGTGATGTAACTAAGTTTCGTAAGCTCCATATGTCCAACACCCATGTGAACACGGTTCCCACAATTGCCCAACATAGGGGTTTTGAAATTTGACCCCCTGTGTCGGATTTGCATTGTTCCTCACTTAGAAAAACTTTAGTTTCAAATATCCTCTAAGAAACACTTTTCCAGGTGATGAAATCACAGGAGAGGGGTCCCCCTAGCTAGAAGTCAGTGCCAGGAGTCCAACGAAACCGACGATTTGTTGATTTGAGGCACATTTTGCGTGTTATGCTGAGTTGCAACTCGCCTCCTGAAGCCATTCATGGAGACAATCCCAATTTGGTCTGGGGGCACAAAATGAAAATCATGTGATGTAGTTGAGTTTTGTAAGATCTGGAAGGTCCATATGGCCAATGCCCATGCAACCACAGTTCGTCGATCCGAGGCATGGTTTGTGTGTTATGGCGTGTTGCAATTTGCCTCTTGAAGCCATTCAGGGACATAATGACAATTTGATATGGGGGTACAAAATCACAATCATGTGACGTAACTGAGTTTTGTAAGCTCTAGAAGGTTCATATGGTCAATGCCCACAGGACCACGATGCCCACAATCCTTGACACATGGGTCTTGAAAGTTGATCCACTGTGTCGGATTTTCAATGTTCCTCATTGAGAAAAACTCTAGTTCTAAAGATCCTATAAGAAGCACTTTTATGGGTGATGGAATCACAGAAGAGGGGTCCCCCAAAATGGAATCTAGTGCTAGGAGTCCAATGAAACTGACGATTCATCGATCTGAGGCATAGTTTTAGTTTTATATCGAGTTGCAACTTGCCTCCTGAAGCCATTCAGGGAGACAATGAAAATTTGGTCCAGTGGAAAAAATCACAACCGAGCGACATAATTGAGTTTCGTAAGCTCCAGAAGGTTTGTATGACCAACTCCCATGTGACCATGGTGCCCACAATCGCCCGACACAAGATTTGTGAAAGTCGACCCCCCTGTGTCGGATTTGCATTGTTCCTCATTGAGAAAAACCCTAGTTCATGAGATCCTCTAAAAAACACTTTTACGGACACTATAATCATAGGACAAGGCCCCCCTTAGATGGAATCCCTTGTTAGGACTCCAACAAAATTGATGGTTCATCGATTCGAGGCATGGTTTGCGTGTTATGGCATGTTTCAATTTGCCTCCTGAAGCCATTCAGGGACACAATGACAAATTGGTCTGGGGGTACAAAATCACAATCAAGCGATGTAACTGAGTTCTAAAATCTCCAGAAGGTCCATATGGTCAACTCCCATGGGAACACGATGCCCACAATCACCTGACACATGGGTCTTGAAAGTTGACCCCCTGTGCCAGATTTTCATTGTGCCTCATTGAGAAAAACTCTAGTTTTGGAGATCCTCTAAGAAACACTTTTATGAGCGATGGAATCACATGAGAGGGGTCCCCCAAGCTAGAATCCAGTGCCAGGAGTCCAATGGAACTGATGTTTCATCGATCTGAGTCAAAATTTGTGTGTTATGCTGAGTTGCAACTCGCCTCTTGAAGCAATTCAGGGAGACACTGATAATTTTGTCCGGTGGCACAAAATCACAACTGAGCGATGTAATTGACTTTCATAAGCTTTGGAAGGTCTGTATGGCCAATTCCCACGTGACCACGATGCCCATGATCACTCGACACAGGGGTTGTGAAATTTGACCCCCTATGCCAGATTTGCATTGTGCCTCACTGAGCAAAACCCTAGTTCTGGATATCCTCTAACAAACACTTTTACAGGTGAGTAAATCAAAGGAGAGCCCCCGCCTAGATGGAACCAGTTCCAAGAGTCCAACAAAAATAACAGTTCGTCAATCTGAGGCATGGTTTTCGTGTTATGGCATGTTTCAATTCACCTCCTAAATCTATCCAGGGATACAATGACAATTTTGTCTAGGGGTACAAAATCACAATCGAGTGATGTAAATGAGTTTCGTAAGCTTCGAAAGGTCCGTATGGACAACAACCATGGGACGATTATGCCCATAATCATTCAACACATGGGTCTTGAAAGTTGACCCCATGTGCTGGATTTGCATTGTACCTCACTGGGAAAAACTCTAGTTCTAAAGATCCTCTAAGAAACACTTTTCTGGGTGATAAAATCACAGGAGAGGATTCCCCCTAGATGGAATCTAGAGCCAGGAGTCCAACGAAACTAACGGTTCATCAATTTGAGGCACATTTTACGTGTTATGCCGAGTTGCAAGTCGCCTCCTGAAGCCATTCAGTGAGACAATGACAATTTGGTCCGGGGGCACAAAATCACAGCCGAGTGACATAACATAGTTTTGTAAGCTCGGAAAGGTCTGTATGGACAACACCCATGTGACCACGGTGCCCAAAATCATCCAACACATGGGTTGTGAAATTTGATCCCCTATGCCATATTTGCATTGTACCTCACTGAGAAAAACCCTAGTTCTGGAGATCCTCTAACAAACACTTTTACGGGCAAAAAAATCATAGGAGAAGGTTCCCCCTAGCTAGAATCCAGTTCCAAGAGTCCAACAGAGCTAATGGTTCGTTGATCTGAGGCATGGTTTTTGTGTTATGGCATGTTGCAATTTTCCTCATGAAGCCATCTAGGGACACAATGACAATTTGGTCTAGGGTACAAAATCACAATCGAGTGACGTAACTGAGTTTCATAAGCTCTGGAAGGTCCATATGGCCAACACCCATGGGAGCACGATGCCCACAATCGCCTGACACAGGGGTCTTGAAAGTTGACCCCCTGTGTTAGATTTTCATTGTGCCTCACTGGGAAAAAATCTAGTTCCAGAGATCCTCTAAGAAAAAATTTTCTGGGCGAAAAAATCATAGGAGACAGATCCCCTAGCTAGAATCTAGTGCCAGGAGTCCAACAGAACTGACGGTTCATCGATTTGATGAAAAATTTGCGTGTTATATCGAGTTGCAACCCACCATAAAAAATCACAACCGAGCAATGTAACTTAGTTCTATAAGCTCTGGAAGGTCCATATGTCCAACTCCTATGTGACCATGGTGCCCACAATCACCCCTCACAGGGGTTGTGAATGTCCACCCCCTGTGCCAGATTTACATTGTGCCTCACTGAGAAAAACCCTAGTTTTGAAGAACCTCTAAAAAACACTTTTATGGGTGATAGAATCACAGGAGAGGGGTCACCCTAGTTGGAATCCAGTGCCAATATTCCAATGGAACTAATTGTTCTTCAATCTAAGGCATGGTTTGCGTGTTATGACGAGTTGCAACTTGCCTCCTGAAGCCATTCAGGGAGACAATGACAATTTGGTCCGAGGGCACAAAATCACAACCGGGTGACGTAACTGAGTTATGTAAGCTCTGGAAGGTCTATATGGCCAATGACCATGGTGCCCCTAATATCCTAACACGGGGGTTTCGAAAGTTGACCCCCTATGTTGGATTTGCATTGTGCCTCATTGAGAAAAAATCTAGTTCCAAAGATCCTCTAAGAAACACTTTTTCGGGTGACAAAATCACAGGAGAGGGGTCCCCTTACCTGGAATCCGGTGCCGAGATTCCAACGAAACTGATGGTTCGTCGATTCGAGGCACGTTTTGTGTGTTATACCAAGTTCCAACTCGCCTCTTGAATCCATTCAGGGAGACAATGACAATTTGGTCTGGGGGCACAAAATGACAATCGGGTGACGTAACTGAGTTCCTTAAGCTCTGGAAGGTCCATATGGATAATTCCCATGTGATCATAGTGCCCAAAATCGCCTAACATAGGGGTTGTGAAAGTTGACCCCCTGTGCCATATTTTCATTGTGCCTCGCTAAGGTATTTGGAATTTGTTACACTTGCATGAACCATTTCTTGAGTTTGTTGAGGTGGTTACCAGTTTTATGGAGCCACACATGCTATTTTGTTGCAACATTTGTGGGAGTTCTCTCTCTCTCCTTGACTCATTCACCTATATGTTTATTTATTTGGAGTTGGTTATGACATGATATATTATTTTATTTGCTACACTTTAGTTTGTTTTGTCCCTTGAGGCTGTGGGATGAAGTATCATATGTACCTACCCAATGTGACATGACATTCCTTGACAATGTGGGATGATGTGTAAACTTTACCTCCATCTTCCATTGTCATTGTGTCCCTGAATAGCTTTAGGAGGAGAGTTGCAACTCACCATAGCACCCAAACCATGCCTTAGATTGATGAAACACAATTTCTGTGGAGGTTTTTATGAAACCTCCCCGAAAAATTTATCCCTTCTCTGTTTATAGCAGAGGTTGTTATATATATATGACCTCACATAAAGGGGTTGTGACAATGCAACATTCATTTTTGATATTATGTTTTTCAATAACCTAAATAGAAAAATATTTTATTATATTAAAAGGTTGTAGCTAGTGCTAGCAATAATATACAAAAATACTAATTCAGAGTTTTAGATCTTAGTATTAAACAACTCTATGATAGTACATATCAAATATTACACTAGACTATAATATATATATATTCTTTATTTTCTTGCATGTAACATGTTTGATAAAAACACCCAAAATCCTTATGACATTACAATTAACAAAACACTTGTAAGCTTTCACTTCTTCCTGAACAACATCTAAGAGATGAGAGTGCTATTCTTTGATATCCATTGGTTCCTTAAGATGATGAACCATCTCTTATTCCTTAAATTTGACTTGAGCATAGTTGACCATGTTGATTAATTGGGTTGGTTGTCATTGTGTCAACCCTTGAAGAAATTCCGATAACACAAAGGTTTGGGTAATGGACCCAAGTTTGTTTGATGGATAATGGTATGAGTTTTGATATATTTGCAGGTAATACTATTCTATATGGATAGTACATGTCATTCCATTTCCATTGGTATGCGGAACGTCACATAACTCCTCACTGTTAGAGAGTTATGGCAATGTGAAGTTGGAGAACCCTCATGAGTCATCTAGAAGCCCCAAAAGTGTTTGCAAAAGAAATTATTTAAATAATAAAGTTAATGGAGAAATCCCTAAAATAAGGAAAGTGGGATGCTACATGAAAGTATAAATAAGAGGAAGGGCTCTCTCATTTAATCACACTTGAACATATTGAATATATTTTGTTGTGTAAGGCTTATTGCAAGTACTCATTGATACATCTGAAGTTGAGAAAGTATGAGGTAGTACGTAGGGTTGACGGAGAAATTTTCAGAATTACAAGGAATACTAAAAAACCCTAATTTCTTAGGCGTACACGGGCTGACAATGTATTAGGGTGTGTACATACGTGGGCTGACAGTGTATTAGGGTGCACACATATGAGGGATGGCAGTGTATTAGGGTGCGTACATGTGGGTAAATCCATGGAAACGTGAGAAGATGAAGATGCAGAGGTTCTAGATTCTGAGATCAATCTCCTAGGAAGGTCTACAGTTTTCAGATGCATCAGATCTATCCATTGGTTCAAAATTTAAGTGTTATTTCTATGAATAGTTGAATTTTGATATATGCATGATAAATGGTTATGGAGATTTGAGGATTCTCCCTAGAGAGTGTAACATCCCGCTTTGGCGCACTGAGAACACTTATTATTTGAGGACACGTGCTCGCAAGTGATCCAGACCCTTTTTATGTTAAACCGTTTATATTTGATTATGATGTGATTGACAGATGACATGATGTGTTACTATTTGATGTAGACGGGTGCTATTGACTCAGTTTTGTTGAGTGTGCAGGGTTTTTGACCTTGAGG
>JZKD02S1912543.1:32357-44188 GCA_000966675.3 Picea glauca
TTTAAATGTTTTTTTATTTTTATGATATGGATGTATTGTAGAGAAGCAAGCTCACTTTCAACTCCTTTTATGATATGGATGTTGTGTCTAGCAACAACTTACTATCAGTAGCTCATTGTCAACTCCCTAAGCTCGAAGTTGTTGAGCTTCCACCTACTCGGCCATGCAAACCCTGTTGTCAAATAAACTACGGTGATATACTCTTAAAGCATACAAACCTTACCTTATATACCTCCTTACAGGCATGTTGATGGCATGAGCGAGTTGGAGAACAGGTCGGGTTGTTGGCTCTGGCTCCAGGTCCATCACTGCTCTAGGTCCATCGCTGCTCTAGGTCCATCGCTTATAATACCTTGAGCTAAGGTTTTTGGCTCTGGCTCCAGGTCCATAGAATCAAGTGAGGTGATTTTTATTTTATACACACAACCAAAATGAATTGAAATTGCGTATAGGTTTTAGTTGGTTTTTCAAGGAAAGATGAAAGTTGCATCCCTCCAACATAAATTCAATGAAAATAAGCTTACTAACAGTGCATTGCAAGCGCTTTCCTCTAGCTCTAGCCTCAGAGACAAATATAATTTCTCCAAACATGGACAAATATCTAGACTAAATATCTGAAATTGATGGGGTTCCACACAACACTCCAAACAGTAACTTCCAAGTCCAAATAAATAGCAATGCTCTGATAACATTCAAAATAACAGCGCAATGGAGTTCGAAAGGATAAGAAAAAATACATAGCTGGAATTATATACAAAATGTTGAATTGAAGACATGAAATGAAATGGATATTGAAGTTGTGGGTGAAATAGAAATGATAATTACTACTTCTATTGGCTCTGGCTCCAGGTCCATCCCTGGACCCTTTCTATGGAGTGTGGTGATGTTTGTTTTTCTCTTTCTGAAGTTGTGACTGGAGCTATGATGGAAGTTTGGAGACAGGATGTCATTGTGACTGGAGCTATCAACCTTATGGGAGTAAGATAACTACGCTACCTTTTGGGATTCTGATCAACGGAGAATGTCTAATCTCCAACCACTCGGAAAACCCAAAAGGTAGCCTACCAACGTTCCCGTTCCCGTTCCTGTTCGCTCTGTGTGCCCCCTGACTCCGCGGCCTTCGTGGTAGTTGGGTGAGCCATTAATGCATGGCGACCCTTCTACGCTACCTTCGAATTCCGAGTGAACTCCCTAAATTTTATCCCGCGCGCGCCCCTGCTCTCTACTACGCTAACCTCTGCAACCATTTCCAACGAACTACAACCATTACCGACGACTCTGCTCACATCTGCAACCATTGCCGATAGACTGCAACATCTGCTCAGGTTAGCAACATTATTTTAAACCTTCGTCCTTCCTTCGTCGGTCGCTACCCAAACTGTAATGTATAAGAGAACGATTAATGATTAATGCACGATTACACGATTATATTGGTATTACATGATAATATGATTAATACCCGTCACGGTATACTATCATAACTCTCCCTGTGCTTACTTGCAACTGTCAATGCCAGAAACATTCAAACATTAACCTCTTGTTGACGGGCGAAAATGACCGTCCGTCAACTGGAAGAGTGGAACCGGTCTGGGGTTGTCTAATAAACCAAGCCGTTTGGGATGAACCACCCTGACGGGTTTAGCGGCTCCATTAGCCGATCTAAGGTCCTAAGAAAACAAGAAAGAAAAGCTATTCTAAACTAACCAATCTAACTAAAACTAACTATTAAACAAACTAATAAACTAATCTAACTAACTATTAAACAAACTAAAACAAAATTAACTATTCTATATATACAATCTACTAACTACTACTAAACTAACTCTAACTAATTAACTATCTAACTATTAACGGAAATATAACTTATTCACAAAATGTACAATATCTACAATTTACAGATTTGAATAAAACCTGAAAAACTCATTTATATTCTGCCCTAAGACAGAGAAAGACACTTTTTGTTGATTTTATAATTTTATGAACAGAAATAAAACAAAAAATAACTAAACTAAACAAATAATATACTAATTCTAACTACAAATCTAACAAATAAATCACAAACTGACCTAGAGAAACGCTCCAGGTTTGTCCTGTGTATGATGATTGTCTTAGCTGATTGGAGGGAGGAAGCCCACACCGAATTATCCACTAGCTTCTCATAAACGGGAGGCTGATATGCTCTTCAATATAATTACAGGGCAAACAAGACATAAAAATTCACAACAATCTTATGATTTATAAATCTTCACAGTTAGATAAACATGTATGCAAAGATCTATACGAAATGATTTAATTAAGAAAGAAGAGAAATCTATGATTCATTAATTGAAACATAGTAATTGTTGTACTTTTTTTTAAAATAATGAAAGAGATCAGATCATGGATGGCACATTAATCAAATCATATCATTCTGCAATAGACTATGATAGCTAAAGTATTCTATAATCAACTGCAAACGACATGCATAAACTTCAAACAAAAGATTGATATTATGAAAGCGAAAGTTGTAGCAATAACATCAATTCATGTCTCAGTTTGTATTAGAAATCCATAGCCTGGTTCTCCCACAAGTGAGGATTCTCCTTATTACAAATAATAATAAGTATTTAAAGACCTTCCACAGGGTAAAACATCCCTGTGGAAGTTATCAAAATTGTTTACATAAAATCTGGGAAGATATCCCAAGTCTGACTAAACTAGGAACCTAAAATAAAACTAAAACACACAAATATCTCCTAGACTGTCCAGCATGCCCAATGCAATTTGGATGTACCTGAAAAGGGTTAAAAATGGACAAGTTAGAAGAGTATTTTATTAATAAAATGATAAAAATTTAATTCTATAGACTAGCTACAGAATCTTGCGATTCTGTAGCTGGTCTAAATCAGACACAGAATCAACATTAAAATCAATTCAAATCTTTTAAAGAATTAAATTCAACTAATAACAAGTATCTAATAGATATTTGAAAGACAAATGAATCATTCAAATCAAGATTGTTATACTAATTCGAGATTAAAACAAAACTAAAATCAAATGATTACAGAGATGCATATACTCTGTTTCGTTTGTTGCCACAAAGTCGAGTGAACAGAATCGTAATGAATAGTAATGAAATCGTTTCATATCAAATCGAAATCGATATAATTAAAACAAATCATAGGCAATTGTTATGCTGCCTCATCAACAGGAAACACGATTGAATCCAAACAAGATCATTTTCAAATCGACATAACTGTATTGACATAACAAACGATCCATGCCATGAGTGAATTAAATCAAAACTGACGCGTAAATCAACTCAAATGAAATCATAACAGGATCAATTAGTTGATAACAGAGTTCATAAGAGTTTTCCGATCATTTTTTATTGCAAATTGGGGCAGTCAAAATAATTCACAAAATCATTTCTTGAATTCATTTTGAAACGACTATTACCCGAATTTCCTCATACGAATTTGACAGAAATAACATATGTCGACCAATTCGTTTTGCAAATTAAAATCAAGCAGAGAAGCACCTATTATACGAATCCAACTCATGAAAATCATCGTACTAACTGAAAATACACAACAATCCAATCAAGCGAATCGAACAGTTGGGGTTTAACATAGTCGTTGTGAATCAAAACCGTTCCATGATTCGGGCGTAAATATCATTTGCACAGGCTTAAATAAGAATATTGTTTTCATGAAAAACAGAGTCATTCTTTCCAAATCAAAGTGAATCAGAGTTGTATTCCCGATTTAGAAGATTATATCAATTCAAACTCACGAAGTCGTTCCAAAATCACGGCATACAAACTAAATTAGAGCCAATATAATCTAACCATAACGAAATTATACAGAATCAAACATGATCGTGCTCTAAATTTAGCATGAAAAACTTCCTGTTCAGATTAGATACAAACAAATCGAATTGAAAGAAAACCATCAATTTCGTTAACTCATATCAACAAACAATCGAATCAAATCCGATGAAAACCTATCAGTGGCTAAAATGGGCGTGAGAAAATCATGTATCCAAATCAAAACTTCATTTATTTTTAGCAAAGTGAAAACAATGTACAGAATGAACAACATTACGACAGAGCCATTTCGAATGATAGACAGATCTTATTTGAAAACCAAACTCACATCATTATATTAATTCGAGGAATTCACAAAACGAAAATGATATCGAAATTCATACTCGAATGACGAGCAGACAACTTGATCATGCCATTTTGGAGTTGACAACAGCTGTAGCCGATTCAACATTTCTAAATATGATGGAACCAGTGGTCCTCTGCTTCCTATCAGTTGCTTGAAGCTTGTCCCTTTGGCTGGTCAACACTGCAACTTGGTTTTCCAGCGATTTGATTTTTGATTGAAGTACAGGAATGTCTATATAGTATCATTCCAACCACACATCACATTGGTCACATGATGACTGTCCAGGCTTTGAAAAAGCAGGTGAGGGTTTGGTTAAATTGCCGAGGGTTTCGTTAGGTAGTTTGATCCCTGGGTAACTGGGATTGTTCCTTACGCAAGGGGGAAGATTCGAAACGAAGTCATAAGGTGGCTCAGAGCACAGACCCTATGAGTAAGGGTACTCACTAGCTAGGAAGCGTTCTATGTCAGAGTCCGAATCCTCACTAAGGACTATGGGCTTCTTCTCAACACTAGGTTTCGGCTTATTCCTAGCCATTCTTGATATAAGCTGAGCATTCTTTTTACCTTTTCCATCAACAGTAGGGTTACCTCTAACCTTTTTTCTCACAGGCTTTTTTATAGCCTCAACCTTCTTAGTTATAGCGTCGGGTAAGTCAACATCAGGGTTGGCTGAGGGTTTAGGAGAAGGCAGTAGGACATGGGAGAGAACGGGTGGCCCGACCTTAGCTTCATTAATCACAGGCTTGTCAATCTAGATAGGGTCTGTATCATCAAAACCATTTCGAGCGATAAAAGATCCCCAGCTATCACCGTGGAGACTTAAGTGATAAACAATGATAAGCCTAATTAGGCCATGGTGGAAGAGGCTACTATCAGCCTTTTCCTTTTTAAACCTTTTTGACATTTTATAAAGGCTACGCTGGAAGTAGAAAGGCATATTCAATGAATACCCTATAAAATTCATTAACAAATGCAGGTGGTAGAGAAAAACGAGTGCATATCGACCCTCACAGGTCACGAATTGTTTAACCACCATCAAAATATCATGCCATCGTGGTTTAAGCATGGAAATGGGCATACCTCTGTCACAGGATGTGACCTTTCGCGAGACAAATAGTAGTGGCCATGGCACCTCTTCCACTTTCGAATTTTTAAACCAATGCTGGCCCGTGGCTGCTAACCCAGTGGCAGAGCTAATGAACTCTTCACTGATTTCCAACTGAATGTCACCCACCTTGGCTCTACAGCCATCAAAAGTCAGGGCGAACTGTTGTGCAACAAATAAATTAAAACCCTCAAATCTCTGCACAATGGTGAGCCAACCGCTATCCTCTAAGTCTTTCCGGGCATTGTCGAACAGTAGCAAGGCTTGGCTACCGTTTGGCTCGATTCGCACCACTGGTGTCATGGAGCCGAGCACACAGTGAATGAGCCAGGGTTTGAATCATAGCATACACAGGAGCGGATTGCACGAAAGGTTACCCGAGCTAACAGAGGTGAAACAGGGATGAGGGATAGGCATTAATGACATTGTGCGAAGGTGGTGGAGCTATTTCTGCCATGCAGAATAGTCATTGCTAATGGTACAACTGTCGACGCTTGTAGCTGTTCAACCCACTATAGTATAGTTCAACAATTATGTCACTTGCCCGATCAATGAAATCAATAGTAAGTGTATAAACCAATGCGCGCAATCAAATTTATGCCATAGTTTTAAACACCCAACATACAAATCGAAACCAATACCAAGTGTTGGACCAATGTTCTAATGTGTTTTGAACTAGGTGTCATATCAAATGAAATAAATCAAGGGCTTAACCATAACACTTATATATCTTTATGAAACCAATGTGCGAGATATTTGATCAAATAACATGTAAATCCAATTGCCAATGAATCACAAACTTAATCACTCATGAAACAAAACTACATGATCAATCAAAGAATGTCAAATGAGTGCAGATCAAAAAGGTCTTGCCAACTGTATAATGATAAGTAAAATGTAAGCGCAATGGGCATATCAACAAGAAGGATAATGACAATTCAAATAATGATTTTAATGTGACTATGAAATACCAAGTTTTCATGCTTACAGTCGTGAAAACAAAACGAAAGTAAGTGTGCAAGTGGCGCAAAGAATAAAAGTGTCGTTTGTTTGAGAATTGCGACGAAAAAAATAATGTTTGCAAAACATTAGTGTAGGAAGCTTATTAGTTAGTGGAAAATGTGAATTGGCTGCCAACAATGGAGACACACTGGTAGAAGCAGTTATCTCTTCCAAAAGGAACAAATTCAGATTAGGACAACAAAGATAATTTGAACTCAAAAATAACAACCAGAAAATCGTATAAACATCATCCTTAACCAACTATTCCAGCAGTGTTAAAAGATGAAAACTGATAACAGTCTTAAGACCAGCGAATCACGATATTAAAGATAAAATTTCCAATACTGTTGACAGATCCACTGCTGCCAGCAGGCGTCCATAGCCTCGACAGGGTTTCCATTTAACCCACTCTGACATCTGTATCCTGCCAAGAAGTTCTGGATTAGAATAAAGGACATTAAATAGGTTTCTTATTTGCAAATTTTCATATACTCGACATTGCTTCGCTGCCAGCGGGCCTGTTCAGTACCCCGGCGAAGTTGTCTTGGCGTCATGCATGAATTTACCCACTGCCAGCAGACCTGTTCAGTATCCCGACGGGTTTACAAGCATTTCCAACAACTCTTCTTAATAATTTATTTTGTTTTGTTTTTTCATAGATATATAATTGAGCGGGGTGACGCTGAAAATCATGATATTTTAACATATTTTTTTAGACCTCATCATAATTTTTTAGAACTGTCCTTTATTTAGATCCATAGATGTTTTATTTACAAAAGCAACTTCCTAAGACAGGGAGACATCTTCTGAGTCATTCCCTTAAGGAACAGGGACAACATAAAAAGATAATAGATGATCATGACAAGCTTTGCTCAGAGATCGAAATCAGTCAACTTCTTTCAAACAACAGACTCTTCGCCAACACAGATATAAATTTCAGAAATATACCATTGACGTTTATACAAATTTTATTAGTAGTTATTTAAGGAATTTTCTATTGTCTTTGTCTGAATAGCTCGATATACAGGTATGTGTATTTCGAAGAAAACACAAACTGATAAATTTAAAGAAAAATCAAAAACAAAAAGGCAAATGAAAAAGCAAGCAAAAGAAAAATATGTACATAATATACAAGGGTAGTCATCAAGCAAAGTATCTTTTCAAGGCTTGGCCATTCACTGGGTAGGTGTCAAGCTGACCCTCAAGATTTTTCAATCGAAAAGAACTGGGACCCAACTTTTCTGCAATTAAAAACGGTCCAAGCCATAAGTTTTGAAATTTAGTGTGCTCTCCCTTTCCCTCATGTGGTTTGTCCCATTTCAAGACGAGGTCACCTACTTCGAAATTCCTATTAGAAGCAGAGTGGGCCAGGGCATGGGCATATCTAAAAAGTGTGGGCCAGTAATAACCGGCTCTTAAAACCTTATGGGCAGTGGTGTCACCACCAAAATGACCACGAGCTTCTCTTGCATGCAACTCTAGCAAGACTTTTTCTGCTTCATCTTTTTCAAGACAACGCATCAGTACGTCGTCAAAACTTTGACGAAACAGAATACCATTAACCAGATGAAAGGAGGCAGACTTTAATCTCAACGCTCTTCTTTTAGAGGGATCTAGGTGACGGGGGGCTGACCCATGTTCAAGACAGAATCTTATATCGTTATACCAAGGACTGACAATGTTTTTTGCGCAATAGATTAGACTTTGATCGCGTTGTCCTAGGTTTGACGTATCGCTTTCTTCTTGCTGTCTTGCTGCTGAATCAACAACTAACTTGCATAACCCTTGGCCTCTCACTATCTGAGATGGGGTGATTTCTAAGTCATACTCCTGCAAGGAGGTGACCCAGTTGGCCCTCTTTTCACCTAGTTCCTTTTGCACTAATAGGTTCCTTATGGCTGGGTAGGGGACAATAACTTTCATCCTAGACTTCAAAAGATAGGACCAGAAGTGTTTAACTGCTTTGAAAATAGCGTAGGCTTGTCGATCTACCGCTGGGTAATTAAGTTCAGCACCTTTGAAAGTGGAGCTCATAAAGGCAATGGGTACTTCATTGTTTTTGACATTCTTTTGGGTTAGGACGACAACATAGGAACGATCAGAAGAAAAAGTGTAGAGTGTAAAGTCTTGAGAAAAATATGGGCTCATGAGATATGGAGCATCTATTATGGCCTTCTTTATTGCATTAAAATCTTGATTTTCTAGGGGTCCCTAGTGATATTGGGTGTCTTTCTTAATCAAATTCTGTAAAGGCCTGACCATTTCGGAGAAGCTGGGAACAAATCTTCTCACGAAGTTAATCTGGCCTAAGAAAGACTACATAGAATTTTTGGATGTAGGAGGGGGAAGTTTTGCGATGACTTGAGTCCTTTCGGGGTCGATAATCATCCCTTCACTAGACACAATGAATCCTAAGAGTTTACCTTGTTCTACTGCAAATATGGATTTTTTGGGATTCAAGGAGATGCCGTATTTATGACATCGTTGTAGAACGGCTCGTAAGTGAGCTAGATGATCGTTTTTGTTTTTAGAAAATACAGTCACATCATCTATGTAAACTACGACGGACTGATTGATTAAGCCTCGGAAAACAATGTCCATTGCTCTCTGGAATGTGGCTCCAACATTAATTAGTCCAAAGGGCATTTTACGATAAGCATAAGTGCCCCACAGAGTATGGAAGGTAGTTTTAAGTTGGTCTAGTGGAGACATCAGGACTTGGTTGTATCCCGAGAAACCATCTAGTAAGGATAGTCTCTTAGAACCAGATACCTGTTGAAGGATCTGTTCCATGGGCGGGAAGGATAGTTGTCTTTATCAGACGCTCTATTAAGGTTTCAGAAATCGACGCAGAGTCGGATTTCCCCACTTTTCTTCCGGACTGGGACAAGGTTAGAAACCCAAAGAGTGTGTCTAACATGAAAAATTATCTTAGCATTTAGGAGTTTATTCAATTCTTTTTGAACGGTCGGTTCAAGCTTGGGGTGCATTTTCCTTAGTTTTTGTTGAAAGGGTAAGGTTTGGGGCTTCATAGGAATGACATGCTGTTTGATGTTAGGGTTGAAAGTTTTAAGGTCATCATACGTCCATGCAAAGACATCTTTAAACTCTTTGAACAATTTAATAAATGCAACTTTTTCTTGTTGAGAACATCCCAACCCTAGATTAATGCACTGAGGATTTTCATTAGTTCCTAAGTTCATCTTTTCATATGATAACGAGGAACTATTGGTTTTACAGTTGACCGTCTTTTTAAATTTATCTTGAAGATCGTAAAACTTCTCTAATCTAATTACAGATTTAGGGATCGAGTTTACCATGTCCGATGACAATTCAAGAGTTATCGGATCCGGTATTACCGTGAAATCGCACAAATTGTCGTTGTGCGTGCATTCGTCTATCACCGCGCCTTGAAAAGTTTCTTCCATGTGTAGAAATTTGATAATCTGCTGATCATCATCAAATACTCTCCAGTTTGTGATGTTGTTGGGGACGGATGGCCTGAACACCAACTCAATAGATAATGCATCTGGGGAAAAACCTTCTGCAGGAAGAAGTTTAGAAGCTACATTAGCTAATAAATCTGCTTCAGAGTTATTCAATCTAGGAATAGAATTTATATTGAAAGCAACAAATTTATTCATTAAATTCCATACCTTAGACTGGTAGCTTTTGAGATGCGGAGAAAGATAGTGGATATAGTCTCTTACCTGTCTAACCACTATTTCAGAGTCGCCAAAGACAGTTAAATTTTGAATGTTCATATACGAAGCTTTTCTGAGACCTTGCAGTAAAGCCTCATATTCTACAGTATTGTTAGTACATTCAAATTCCAACCTACATGCCATCAATGTTTTGTTACCTGCCGGATCGATAATGACGCAGCCTGCTCCAGCTCCTTCTTTGGACTTTGACCCATCGAAATAAAGAGACCAAATTTGATTTCCATCGAGTACATGATACCATTGCGTAGAAGTTGTTGGCTGCATATATGCTACAATCTCGGACTGTTGTTCTGGATTGGTGATAGCTGAAGCCTCGGCCATGAAATTGTCGAAGAAGGTGTCCATCCCTTGTACTTCGGGTGAATCAACAGAAGGTGTAAATAGTTCATTGGGATCGTTCAAATCTGTGACTGTGAACTTAAGGTAGCGCTCATGATTTACTTAGATTTTATTAGGCTTGTCGTTCTCTGGAAGCCATAGATGTGACCAATCTGTCACGAAATAACCATGTAGCTGCTCCGACCAGTCCCTGCTTTAAAACAAACCATACACTTCTGGAATATCCACAAAAATTATATCAATAACTTGATGAACCTTGGGGTTAGAGGATAATCTAATAAGCACATTCTTTAGTTCGCTTATAACTTTAACATTTTTCCGATCAAGTTGTATGATTTTTAAGGTAGAGGGTTCAACTTTAGCGTTAATCTTTCGGCAAACAAACCAAGGCATCACATTGGATGACGCTCCTGAGTCTACCATACAATTGTGCACGTTTCTATTAAATATTTCGAAGGTTAACAAAAATGGAGGTACATTTTTGCGAGTACTAAGGGTAGTAGCTTGCGGCTTTTTACTCGCAGTTTCTAAAGCTACTTTATCTACATTATTTACATTATTTACATTACTTACATGAAGGCTTCCTTTATCTTGAGGATTAGGATTGTTTTTAGTGGAAGTCTTCTAGGGAACTTTGTTCTTCAAAACCTTGTTACCACTAGAATTACCATTTTTTCCATTCTCTGAGATATTTTGTAACATTTTTTGAAGCAAAAATGGAAATTTCAATAAATCATAAATAGAAATGTTAGCTCTCAACTTTTTAAGATCTTCAACTACATCATAATCTAAGTCGGGGTTCACATTACTCTATTTAGTCTCAACTGGTTTAGATTGCTTTGGAGGCAAAGTTGTAGTGTTTTCAGAAGAAGGTTTGTTTGTTGTCTTACTCCTGGTATTATAGGGATGTACTGTCTCAAAGTTAGCTTGAAAGATGCTATCCAAGAAGTGTCCAATTTTTTTTGGAGAAGACTCTTCTTCTTGAACTGTCTCATGTTCAATTACCTCCTCAGGAATCTCAGGAGGCATCAAGTTATCTTGGGCTTCTAGAATTGTTTGAAGAGCGCATTGCAGACTTTCTAGATTTAGGCCTTCGGTTGATAGATTAGGTCGGTTGGTAGGAAAAGGCTTCCGGAATGGGGGTTTGTAAGGTCCTTTGCTCGGGGAAGCTTCTTCGGTCGTCCTTTTTAAATCTATAACTTGATTTGACATTTTTTTAACAACTTTAGTTAAGTTTTCTAAATCAGAGCTTTCAGGCTGTGTTTTACTTTGAGTGGGTCTGGGGAGGATTTCGATCTTCTTTTTGGAAGAAGAACTAGTCTCTGTTTCGTTGCTAGTAGAGTCTTTAAGACTAAGAATGTCTTTTTCAATCTGGCTAGCTTCTTCGAAGGCTTCTAACAACGTGGCTTTCTTAGATCATTTAACCCAAATAGCTATACTTTGATGCAAAGCTTTAGTGTAGTATGCTATTATAAGACTCTCGGCAGGCATGGAATCTGCAGGGAT
>JZKD02S1912554.1:0-11387 GCA_000966675.3 Picea glauca
CTTAAGGAGTGCGAAGGTGATATTTTCCCTGTCGAAAAAATAATGAATAGAGAAATAACCTTCTAGTAGATTTAACCATTTTTCTAAGGCATTCGCATCTATCTATCCTTCAAA
Source organism: Picea glauca (assembly GCA_000966675.3). Lineage (NCBI taxonomy): Eukaryota > Viridiplantae > Streptophyta > Pinopsida > Pinales > Pinaceae > Picea > Picea glauca. The sequence continues at coordinate 115 of JZKD02S1912554.1, forward strand.
TATGGGAATATAAAAATTAACTTGTACCTTGAAAGGAGAGGTACTTCCAAAATGGTTGCTTGATGAAGATGAGCATGTTTTTATCAGCAGGCATTGAAGGATGTGGGAAAAATTCTCCATCATTTCGTCCCTCTGTCGCGTGAGAGCTTGCTCAAGAAATAAATTAATAGAATCGTCTGCTCTGTTGTTTTTCTTTTCTTCCTCCATGGATGGTTTCTTGGATGTGCGAGAGTGATTGTCTTCAAGAGAGAAAATCTCGAGACGAGACCAAACTTTCTGTACTCAGACCTCGCCAGGGACATGCACTAAAAAACAATCAAGAGCAGCTTGATTTGATAGCATTGATCTAAATTATTTCCGGCACGAAATGAGAGTGGAGATATAATAAAGAAATGTATATAGATATATCAGATATCCAATAATATAACAGAAATTTATCAGAGATGAAACCATAAACATAGAGATACAGTAATACACAATTTTCTATTAATGAGAGAAAAAGTACAAAGATTGTAAAAATACAGAGTTAAAGACTTGCTAGAATGGTGGCAACTTATCTCTGAGAAGAGATGTGTCCTCTACTCGCATTCGCAAGAAGATGATTTTACAATGAGGCTCGAAAGACCTTTTTATCATAAAGAAAATCCAAAACCCTAACCCTGGAAGATGAAAAGCCAACAGTTTTGTGGACCCCATTTTGGGTAGTTTGGTGTATCAACTTCCTGGGGGCGTAACATTGGTATACGATCTTCATTTGGGGTGCACGATATCTCATTGGAAAGGTATCATCAAGGAGATTCATTTAGGGGGATCAATCATAGATTTCACCTATAATTGAGAAGTTCGATCCCAAAAAAACCTTCATTTAGGCCCTCAAAATGGCCCCGAAAGTTAAAATCTGCTAAAAATAGTAAATTACCAAAATTGCCAGAAATTTATTTTGAGCCAGTTGGAAAAGGTGGGTGGCCACCGATATCCACCTGGATCAATCCTCCTTGCTTAGGAAGCAATGGTATCCATTGCGTTGAGTGCCCGGGTGTTGTCACAGGGGCAGACCCGGGGTTCAACGCTTCAACAACGCACCAACAAAACCCTAACTACCAGCCCTTTTGGCAACACCTACGAAGCAGGCGAAGTCTCACCCAAGGTAGAGGAAGGGGGGTTACAGGATTTGGGTGTCTGTAACCAAGATGGGACATAGATATGTGATTACAACACTTCGCATAATACTTAGGAACAACATTCATTAATATATTAGCTTTAATCACATCGCAGGGCAAACCCTAAGGATAAATCGGCGTAGTAAGAATGACAGAATACACATTGCACTTAGCATCATAAGTCAGATCTATCACATTCAACATAAATAAGGCACTAAGAATTCATAGATATATCTAGCATACATAACAAGAAATACACTAAGCATATCCACAACATAAACATTATAGTACAAAGCAACCCATCAACACAAGATTTACGTGGTTCACCCCAGTGTGGGGCTACGCCCACCAACTACCTCTTCTTATGTATTAGTATTCAATCCCTTACATTAATCTACTCCTATGCACTAAGACACATAGCCAAGCTTCACACTGGACAGGTGATCTGCGCAATAAGCACCAAATCCACCTTCCCAAAATCATGTCAAGGCACAGAGCCAACTCACACAAAAACTTACATACACAGTCTGTTGCACGAAGCAACTCGGAACCAATTGCACTTAGCTACATACACATCACTTGTCTCTGTCACTTAGCCCCCATCACTACATTGCATTCTTACATATTTATACTTTTACATCCCTTACAAAAAGGCCTAATCATGGGTAAACCCATGGGCTGACATCCCCTAAACCCTAGTACAAAACCCTAATGAACACCTTCTTGGGTCCATAAAATAAGTGATATCTCACGATCTCAGCTCTGCCTGGGTGCTCCATCTTCGACCAGCCTGTCGAAGTCCAAAATTGGTCAAACCTGACCAATGTTTCCTCAAAACTTGGTCGAGGTCCAACAAGCCCCCAACACTCACCTGTGACTCATCCCGAGTCACTCGGATCTAGGAAACGCTGCTTGGAAGGCCTCGAGTTGCCTCGACCTGCTGCTTCGCCCAAGCCTCCTCCTCAGGGAGCTCCTCGAGTAATTTCTTTGTAACCAACGGAACCATTTGTTGGCACAGGGGCAGACCCAGGGTTCAACGCTTCAAAAACACACCAACAAAACCCTAACTACTAGCCCTTTCGGAAACACCTGTGAAGTAGGTGAAGTCTCACCCGAGGTAAAGGCAAGGGAGGTTACAAGACTCAGGTGTCTTTAACCAATCTAGGACACAAATCTATGATTACAACACTTTGTAGAGTACTTAGGAACAACATTCATTAATATATTAGCTTCATTCACATAGCATAACAAGCCCTAAGGATAAATCAACGTAGTAAGAATGACAAAATACACATTTCACTTAGCATCATAAGTCAGATCTAGCACATTCAACATAAATAAGGAACTAAGAATTCATAGATCTATCTATCATACATAACAATAAATACACTAATAAGATCCACAACATAAACATTATAGCACAAAGCAACCCATCAACACAAGATTTATGTGGTTCACCCCAGTGTGGGGATACGTCCACCAACTGTTTCTTCTTCTATATTAGTCTGCAATCCCTTACATTCATCTACTCATGTGCACTAAGCCACAGAGCCAAGCTTTGCACTGGACAGGTGATCTGCAAGCTAAGCATCAGATCCACCTTCCCAAAATCATGTCAAGGCACAGAGCTTACTCGCACAGAGAATTACATACACAATCTATTGCACGAAGCAACTTAGAACCACTTGCACTTAGCTACATACACATCACTTGTATCTTGCACTTAGCCCCCCTCACTACATTACATTCTTACATATGTATACTTTTACATCCCTTGCAAAAAGGCCTAATCATGGGTAAACCCATGGGCTAACATCCCCTAAACCCTAATACAAAAACCCTAATGAACCCCTTGTTGGGTCCACAAAATAAGTGAGATCCTGCGATCTCAGCTCTACCTGGGCACTCCATCTTTGACCAGCCTGTCGAAGTCCAAAAGTGGTCAAAACCGACCAATGTTTCCTCAAAAATTGGTCGAGGTCCAACACCGAGGGAGAGGGGAAAGCGTTTGTTGAATATGCATCTTGATGAGCTACTTGCCTTGTTGGAAACGTTGCATTGCTTAGCTTGTTGAAGGTTGTCACGAACCTGTGGTTGGATGATCCAGATTATTTTCGGCACAAAATGAGAGCGGAGATATAATAAATACATGTCTAGAGATATATCATACATCCAATAATATAACATAAATGTATCAAAGATGCAACCATAAACACAGAGATACAGTAATGCACAATTTTCTATTAATGAGCGAAAATGTACAAAGACTGTAAATATAAAGAGTGAAAGACTCACTAGAAAGGTGATAACTTATCTCTGAGAAGAGATGTGTCCGCTACTCGCATTCACAAGAAGATAATTTTACAATGAGGCTCCAAAGGCCTTTTTATCATAAATAAAATCCAAAACCCTAACCCCGGAAGATGAAAAGCCAACAGTTTTGTGGACCCCTTTTGGGTAGTTTAGTGTATCAACTTCCCCGGGGCATAACTTTGGCATACGATCTTCGTTTGGGGCGCACGATAGCTTGTTGGAAAGGTATCATCGAGGAGATTCATTTTGGGGGCTCAATGATTCCTTTGGCTATCATTGGGAAGATTGATACTGAAAAACCTTCATATAGACCCTCAAAATGGCCCCGAAAGATAAAACTGCTAAAAATAGTATATTGCCAAAATTGCCAGAAAACTATTTTGAGAGAGTTGGAAAAGGTGGGTGCCCACAAATATCCACTTGGATAAATCCTCCCTCCTTAGGAAGAATTTTTTTCCATTGCATTGAGTGCCCGGGGGAGAGGGAAAAGGGTTTGTCGAATCTGTATCTTGATGAGGTGCTTGCCTTGTTGGAGAAGTTGCGCTACTTAGCTTGTTGAAGGTTGTCACAAAGATGTGGCTAGAAGGGTTGGACCTTTTTAACTAGTCTGGCTACATGATATTCCTGTGTGCAGAAGGAATATTTACACTTTGCTGCAATCTTGTCGACCTGCTTCTGTTGGATAGAAGGTGCTTGGACTGAGGCTGTAGTGGTTGCAATATCCTTCTGTTCACCTTTTGAACAGATTGTGAAGAAGCTAAATTTTGTAGTAGGAGATACTCTCTTGTGGAACTGTTTAGGTGGAACAGTGGTCGGAACTGCCTCTGGTATTCTGTAGAGATGACCCCCCGGAGAAACAATGAAACTGTGGGGTCGAGACTCATAAACAACATGGGGCTTCCACATATATGGTTGGCCCAAGAAACATCACAGACATCCAGTGGGGAAACATCACATAATACCTCATCCTTGAAGGGATGGATGACGTATGACAATCGACACTATTAGCTGACACGAAGATCTCATCCCTGGCAAAGCCACCTGATGTTGTATGGTTGCGGGTGTGGTGTGGTCGACAATCCCAACTGTTTGATGACCTCTACTGAGATGAGGTTCTTCTGGCTTCCACTATCAACATAAAATGTAGCGGGGTCCCCTTCACCCACATCTATGAATGAAAAAGGTGCTCCCCCTCTTTAGGATCTATTGGTTCTTTTGGTTTAATTTCTATGGTCGCGACAATAACAATGGGGTCTATGACGATGATCTGTCTTTTACCAATATTTACAGAATTAGGGTTCAACTCCTTATCTTTGATATCGACCACCAATGACTGTTTTGAGCGACATTCCTCAGTGTTGTGCCAGGGTCTTTTATGGAAATCACACCATTTTCCAGTTTCCTTCTTTGTATTTTCGTGACCCTTCTTTTCCTATGGCTTGGGATGGTTTTCAAGATACTATTTGTTAGGGATGCCTTTATCATACTTTGGTTGTTGCATATTTGCAGACCCAAACTCGTGTTTGTTCTGGTGCTTAAATTTCTTCTCGATTTTAAAAACATATCGATAAGCAGCACCGAGTGATGATATGTCCAGAAAATCCATTTCAATTTGGATGTATCTGTGTAGAGCCCCACAGTATTTTAGAACCAAATGTCGTTCGAAGTCATTGATACCCAGCTTGGTGCGCAAGGTATGGAAGGTATTGGTAAACTCTGGAACTTCTTCGACCCTCTCTTGTCGTAGTGTGGTCCATCTCATGTACTAGTCCTTATAGTTTCCAACATGGTAATATTGTTCCTTTACTGCATCCATAAAAAAATCCCAAGTGGGCTTGGCCCCATATATTCCAGACTCCTCTGTGGAACTTTTCTCCCAATAAGTTTCCCACCAATGTTTAACATGAGGGAGATCTTTAAGGAGTGCGAAGGTGAAATTTTACCTGTCGGAAAAATTATGAACATAGCAATAACCTTATAACACATTTAACCATTTGTATAGGGCACCCACATCTATCTGAACTTCAAATACAGGAATATCAAAATTAATCTGTACGTTGAAAGGAAGTGCTTCCAAAGTGGTTGTTTGATGAAGATGTGTCTGTTGCTATCGGCAGGCGTTAAAGGATGTGGGAAAAGTTCTCCATTATTTCTTCCCTCTGTCGTGTGAGAGATTTCTCAAGAAACATATAGATAGGATCGTCTTCTCCGTCATTTTTCTTTTCTTCCACCGTGGAGGGTTTCTTGGGCGTGCGAGAGCGATTGTCTTCAAGAGAGACAAGCTCGATGCCCAACTTGCTATACTCGGACCTCATCGAGGACATGCACTAAAAAAAAATCGATCAAGAGCAGCCTGCTCTGATACTATTAGCACTAGAAGTCACCTTTGGGTTGCAGCAGAGGTAATCTCAGTACCCATCAGTTTGTATGTCACAATGAATAAATTTAAGGGTGGTCTAATGGATGTAGTCTCAGGATTATATCGCTTCAACTCAGAAAGTTGGCCTGGTATTCATAAGAAGATGAGGTCTCGATCTAACTTCAGTCAATGAGTTGTAGTAAAGGTGAGTAGGGGGAAGAAATTGAGGAGAATGAAGAGGTCTTCTATGAACATCCAATCTTCTAGCAACCTAAGGAGGAAAAACTCAGAAGCCAAGATCCTCTTGTTTCAGAGTTTTAAGGAACTGAATGAAATTATCACTGAACTGACATAAAACATACATCACAATTCAATAACAACAACCCAACTGGATCATCCATGCCTGAGTCATTCAATGTTGGAGGAAAAAGACAACATAAGAAACTAATTAAAACTGGTCGTGATGCCACTGTGATCAAACCTACATCACAAAAACATAACTACCCTCAACTGGATCATCCATGCCCAAGTGTTCTAACACAGCTGTTACAAATATATGAAAGGAAATTGACTTACATTAAACAAAAAGTATCAAATACAGATACATAACCAGAAGAACTAGAGCTTCATTAAAACTTTACAATATAGGAGCCTAGCTCAACCATCGACCATAAAAAAATATCAAAAATAACTATTTATAATCATAACTACTCGCTCCCACCAAGGGCATGCTTTGGTTACTATGATCAAGGCTTTTCATCTGCATCTTCTTCTGTCAAGCTGCACTTTCATTCTTTTTTCAGACGCAAGATCAGATCAGTATGGGCTTTGCAGGAAATTCTATTAACAGGGGGACTTTGGGTTGACAGTCTGCCTCCATGGCCATCTTTTCCATGCTTTCCATTTATGGGGTGAAATGAGGTTTCAACCACCTCCCCCCATTTTCATTAACTGCTTTCATCGGGATCTAGAATGGGCCTGACACCCATGAATGTTCCAAACGGTGCCCATGACTTCTTCTAGTCAATCCCGACACCTCGAAACCATTCAGATCTTCTGCTAAGACCAAGACGGGTGCTTTCGGTACTTGGAGCAGCTCCTCTCTATTGCTCCATGTGACCTCGAACCATGACCTAGGGTTCCTATGTGAAATTTTGGGATTTCACTTTTCGGGAGTCTTCACTCCACTTGATTCCAAATGTTTCGCTACTTCGAATCGCGAAATGGCCCATCTAGATCAACAATCGAATTTTCTTTGAATCTGACGTCCATAATTATCTCCTCAAACAACCTTAGCCGCCTGCTACTTGATGGGTTCTTACCCTTCTTTATGGCCCCGCTTCCATACAACCCCAGGCTGTGATCGTGGGCCTAATTCCCAGGCACTTCGCGATTTTGCGCTTTGCGAACTCGCATCGTGCTTTATGCTAAAACCTTTGAGTCACAAAATCATGATCTCTTGGATCAGGTGACATGCACCCCTTTACATCAGACGACCCATATGAATATCAAAATTTAAGGCTTCAGATTTCGGCATTTCGAGACTCAGAAAATCCGTGCATTCTTTGCTTTAGCTTTTCTGAAATGACTTTCTCCATGATCCGATCTTGCGCCACGTGTCCTTCTGAAATAGATAGCCCATATTATTTCATGACTTCGCATTTCTTGAGTCCTCATGACTCTTCCCTTTGACTGCTCCATTCTGCGAGTCAGCGAAATGTCGCTCCTATGCCACGTGTCCTTCCCGATACCAACGGTTAGGATTGACCTCACAATTTCGGACCTCTATCTGACGCTAAAATTCATGTAACTCTATGATCTTGATCGCCTAATGGCCATTGATCTGATCAGCTGGATGGATCTTTTCCGCTGAAAGTTGATATTGCTCGCTCGCTTGATTTGATTCCATATCAGACCGCTCTAAGTGTTGCGCTTGTGCTTACGACTGCGGTCTCTGTGAACAATTACTTGGATGATTAACTGAGGGCTTGGGAAAACAAAAGGATCAGTGATAGAGGCAAAGAGAGAAGTGATCAGACTTAGATAAAATAGGTCAATCAAATAGATGAAGGTAAACAAAATACAAAATACAAGCCGAGAGGAGAATATACGATTGGGTCTGCAAAAGGAAGAGGGATAAGAAAAATTACAGGCTTAGGTAGAAACCACAAACCCCTAAGGCTTTGACAGTTTTATGTGATAATATTTGGCTCCACAGGGGATGGTATGGTCATTGCGATCTGCCAAGAATGCACAGCTTCAGTTCCTTTTCTTTGGGTTATGGATTCTCCTATTAAAAACAAAATAGACATAAAACAAGAACGGTATTTACAATGGTGGGACGTCGACTGCGGATTTAAACAAAAAACGTTTTTAGGAAGTACCCATTTATTGGGCCACTGAAAAATTCATCACCCTCCAAATTATGCAACCTATAAGTATTATTTGGAAATGCTTCAAAATATTTGAATGGACCGATCCAAAGGGCTTCAAAACTACCATGCTTTCTCTTGTCCTGTTTGGGCGCATCCCATTTGAGTAATAGATCTCCCCGCTAGAAATCCTCTTTTCTTACATTCTTGTCGAAAGCCTGCTTGATCCTTCATTTTCGGTCATGTGCTTTGTCCATTATCTGCTCTCTAGTTTGATGCACTTCTACCAACTGATGTATCCTCATGATCATGTCATCAAGCTCTTCCTGGTAGTCTTGGAAGAACTTTGTCACCGGCAAGGTGAGCTGAGAAGGAAAAACTGCTTCAGTTCCATATACAAGCTGGAAAGGAGAGATGCCCAGGGACCTCTTTGGATTTTTATCAGGCTTTTGTTAGAGGACTCTGCTAATCCATTTCCTTGTGGATAGTAAGCGGTAGAGTGAATCAATGAAATTCTGAACTGCTCACAAAACTTGATCAATGGTTCAGCCTTGAAGGATGCAACATTATCAGTGATGATTTTGTTCGGACAACCAAACCTTTTCATAATATCTTCAAGAAAACCAATGATTACTTTGTGATAAGCACTCCTTATAGAGATAACTTCTATCCATTTGGTGAAGTAGTCTGTTGCGGTTAAGATCCACCTATGTTGACCGCTTGAAGCGGGATGAATTTCCCCGATGAAGTCAAGACCCCACTATTGGAAAGGTCTTGAAGCCACCACACGCTTCAATGGCAGATACTTGAGCTACTGCTTCATAGAGAATTTCTGACATTTGATACAAGCCCTAACCTTTTCACAAACATCAATGAATAGAGTAGGCCAGAAATATCTAGCCCTGAGAATTTTGTAACCCGTTGTTCTCCAGAAGTGATGTCCCCCATAGAGATTGTCATGAAAGTCAAACATAATCCTTTGGGCCTCCTATGGGTTTAAACACCTCAGAAACACACCTAGAGGGTCTTTCTAATACAAGACTTGGTAAATAAGGCAATATCTAATTGCTTTGAGCTTTAAATCTCTTTCCTTTCTTTTTCCCATACCATCAAGGGGCCTTAATTCTTGCATAAAAAATATAATGTCTTTATACTAGGCACATTCTTCTAATGGAGGGTTGTCTTGAGAACTTTTTTCAAAAAACCCAGCTTGTTGATCTTCTGAGCAAGTTTTGATGAAGTTAACCCCCAAAGCTTTACAATTAGATTCAGCCAATCGCTTGGCTAAACCTTGGCCTTTAATTAGTTTGGTGGGCTTTATTTCTAGATCAAATTCAAGGATTTTGGCAATCCACTTGTTCCTTCTCCCATCCATATCAAGTTGAATGAGAATTTCCTTCACAGAGGCTGAAGGAACATATGCAATGATTTTTTAATGTAGAACATAAACCCTGAAAGATTTGAGAGATTTCACCAAAGCATAGGCATGTTTTTCCATGATGCCATATCTAACGTCTGCATTTCTTAGTGATCTGCTGAAAAAAGGAAATAGGTTGCTCCAGCCCTTCAGCATTCTTCTGCAACAAAAGAGCCGCTACTGTATCAAACGAAGAAAATGAAAAAAATGAGGAAATCCTTTGAGTAATCAGGACTGGTAAGAAAAGGTGCCTTAGCCAATGCCTTTATAATTTAGTTGAAGGATCCTCTTGACTCAGCAATCCATTTTACTTCATTCCCCTTTCTGAGCATGGTTGTGATATGCTTCACAAACTCAACAAAATTTGAAACAAACCTTCTCAGAAAATTAATTTGGCCCAAGAAAGAATGGACTTCTTTCCTGGATCTGGGAAGCGATAAGGTTTGAATATCTTCCACCCTGCTTGAATCAATTCTGACCTCTTCAGATGATACTATGTGCCCCAACAATTTTCCCTCTTTCATGGAAAATAAAGACTTATTGGGATTGAGGGAGACCAAACCTTATGCATTTCAAGAATACCTTTCTTAGATGACAACAATGTTCTTTATCAGATCTGGAGAAGACTGTGATTTCATCCATGTAGATGACTACAAATTTGTCCCTTTCCCCAATGAAGGCGATGTCCATGGCTCGTTGAAAGGTTGCCCCTACGCTCATCAATCCAAAGGGAATTTTGGCATACATGAATGTTCCCCAAGGAGTGGTGAAGGTTGTATTTTCTCTATCCTCAGGTAGGACAGATATCTGATTGTATCCCAAGAAGCCATCAATCATGGACATCCTAGATGCACTAGTCACCCTCTATAATATGTGTTCCATCTTTGGAAAGGGGTAGTTTTCCTTATTTGAGCTCTTGTTCAGGTTTTTGAAATCGACACAAAGTGTGATTTCTCCACTCTTCTTTCTCACTGGGACCAAGTTTTCCACCCACTCAGAATACCTCAAAGGCACAATAATTTGGGTGTCCAGCAGCTTCTTTACCTCCCTTTCCATAATAGGCAGCAGCATAAGATTTATTTGTCTTAATTTCTGCCTAAATGGTTTGGCATCCTCCTTCAATGGCATCTTATGCTCAATGATGGATGTGTCGTATGTTCTTAGGTCTTCATAGATCCAGGCAAACACATCAGTGAATTCTTTTAATAACTCAGCATACTCATCCCTTTGCTCCCTTGACAAACTGCTTGACAACTTGACAAATTTTGGATCCTTGTTCGTGCCAATATTGCACTCATCTACATTAGCATCATCATTTGCCACTTTACCCTTTACCACCAAATCATCCCTATCAAATATTCTCTCCAAAGGGACTAGTCCTTTTGGGATATGATTGCTATGCAACTGCACAATATGATGATCAACAATTTTATTCAAAAATCCATTAGCATGGGGGCTATTTGTAGAATCGTGGTCCTGATCAATATGCAATGTTGAAAATTCCTCAACAGTCTCTAGGAACCTTTTTATCTCAAGATCATCCTCAAACACCTTCCAATGCTTGACATTTTCAGGTATAGAGGGCCTATATTTTACTTATATATCATACCTGAGCTTGGGTGGTAGAGGAACTCTAAAATTTCTCACTGAAA
>JZKD02S1912554.1:34524-45933 GCA_000966675.3 Picea glauca
GAGGATTTCTAGCGGGGAGATCTATTACTCAAATGGGATGCGCCCAAACAGGACAAGAGAAAGCATGGTAGTTTTGAAGCCCTTTGGATCGGTCCATTCAAATATTTTGAAGCATTTCCAAATAATACTTATAGGTTGCATAATTTGGAGGGTGATGAATTTTTCAGTGGCCCAATAAATGGGTACTTCCTAAAAACGTTTTTTGTTTAAATCCGCAGTCGACGTCCCACCATTGTAAATACCGTTCTTGTTTTATGTCTATTTTGTTTTTAATAGGAGAATCCATAACCCAAAGAAAAGGAACTGAAGCTGTGCATTCTTGGCAGATCGCAATGACCATACCATCCCCTGTGGAGCCAAATATTATCACATAAAACTGTCAAAGCCTTAGGGGTTTGTGGTTTCTACCTAAGCCTGTAATTTTTCTTATCCCTCTTCCTTTTGCAGACCCAATCGTATATTCTCCTCTCGGCTTGTATTTTGTATTTTGTTTACCTTCATCTATTTGATTGACCTATTTTATCTAAGTCTGATCACTTCTCTCTTTGCCTCTATCACTGATCCTTTTGTTTTCCCAAGCCCTCAGTTAATCATCCAAGTAATTGTTCACAGAGACCGCAGTCGTAAGCACAAGCGCAACACTTAGAGCGGTCTGATATGGAATCAAATCAAGCGAGCGAGCAATATCAACTTTCAGCGGAAAAGATCCATCCAGCTGATCAGATCAATGGCCATTAGGCGATCAAGATCATAGAGTTACATGAATTTTAGCGTCAGATAGAGGTCCGAAATTGTGAGGTCAATCCTAACCGTTGGTATCGGGAAGGACACGTGGCATAGGAGCGACATTTCGCTGACTCGCAGAATGGAGCAGTCAAAGGGAAGAGTCATGAGGACTCAAGAAATGCGAAGTCATGAAATAATATGGGCTATCTATTTCAGAAGGACACGTGGCGCAAGATCGGATCATGGAGAAAGTCATTTCAGAAAAGCTAAAGCAAAGAATGCACGGATTTTCTGAGTCTCGAAATGCCGAAATCTGAAGCCTTAAATTTTGATATTCATATGGGTCGTCTGATGTAAAGGGGTGCATGTCACCTGATCCAAGAGATCATGATTTTGTGACTCAAAGGTTTTAGCATAAAGCACGATGCGAGTTCGCAAAGCGCAAAATCGCGAAGTGCCTGGGAATTAGGCCCACGATCACAGCCTGGGGTTGTATGGAAGCGGGGCCATAAAGAAGGGTAAGAACCCATCAAGTAGCAGGCGGCTAAGGTTGTTTGAGGAGATAATTATGGACGTCAGATTCAAAGAAAATTCGATTGTTGATCTAGATGGGCCATTTCGCGATTCGAAGTAGCGAAACATTTGGAATCAAGTGGAGTGAAGACTCCCGAAAAGTGAAATCCCAAAATTTCACATAGGAACCCTAGGTCATGGTTCGAGGTCACATGGAGCAATAGAGAGGAGCTGCTCCAAGTACCGAAAGCACCCGTCTTGGTCTTAGCAGAAGATCTGAATGGTTTCGAGGTGTCGGGATTGACTAGAAGAAGTCATGGGCACCGTTTGGAACATTCATGGGTGTCAGGCCCATTCTAGATCCCGATGAAAGCAGTTAATGAAAATGGGGGGAGGTGGTTGAAACCTCATTTCACCCCATAAATGGAAAGCATGGAAAAGATGGCCATGGAGGCAGACTGTCAACCCAAAGTCCCCCTGTTAATAGAATTTCCTGCAAAGCCCATACTGATCTGATCTTGCGTCTGAAAAAAGAATGAAAGTGCAGCTTGACAGAAGAAGATGCAGATGAAAAGCCTTGATCATAGTAACCAAAGCATGCCCTTGGTGGGAGCGAGTAGTTATGATTATAAATAGTTATTTTTGATATTTTTTTATGGTCGATGGTTGAGCTAGGCTCCTATATTGTAAAGTTTTAATGAAGCTCTAGTTCTTCTGGTTATGTATCTGTATTTGATACTTTTTGTTTAATGTAAGTCAATTTCCTTTCATATATTTGTAACAGCTGTGTTAGAACACTTGGGCATGGATGATCCAGTTGAGGGTAGTTATGTTTTTGTGATGTAGGTTTGATCACAGTGGCATCACGACCAGTTTTAATTAGTTTCTTATGTTGTCTTTTTCCTCCAACATTGAATGACTCAGGCATGGATGATCCAGTTGGGTTGTTGTTATTGAATTGTGATGTATGTTTTATGTCAGTTCAGTGATAATTTCATTCAGTTCCTTAAAACTCTGAAACAAGAGGATCTTGGCTTCTGAGTTTTTCCTCCTTAGGTTGCTAGAAGATTGGATGTTCATAGAAGACCTCTTCATTCTCCTCAATTTCTTCCCCCTACTCACCTTTACTACAACTCATTGACTGAAGTTAGATCGAGACCTCATCTTCTTATGAATACCAGGCCAACTTTCTGAGTTGAAGCGATATAATCCTGAGACTACATCCATTAGACCACCCTTAAATTTATTCATTGTGACATACAAACTGATGGGTACTGAGATTACCTCTGCTGCAACCCAAAGGTGACTTCTAGTGCTAATAGTATCAGAGCAGGCTGCTCTTGATCGATTTTTTTTTAGTGCATGTCCTCGATGAGGTCCGAGTATAGCAAGTTGGGCATCGAGCTTGTCTCTCTTGAAGACAATCGCTCTCGCACGCCCAAGAAACCCTCCACGGTGGAAGAAAAGAAAAATGACGGAGAAGACGATCCTATCTATATGTTTCTTGAGAAATCTCTCACACGACAGAGGGAAGAAATAATGGAGAACTTTTCCCACATCCTTTAACGCCTGCCGATAGCAACAGACACATCTTCATCAAACAACCACTTTGGAAGCACTTCCTTTCAACGTACAGATTAATTTTGATATTCCTGTATTTGAAGTTCAGATAGATGTGGGTGCCCTATACAAATGGTTAAATGTGTTATAAGGTTATTGCTATGTTCATAATTTTTCCGACAGGTAAAATTTCACCTTCGCACTCCTTAAAGATCTCCCTCATGTTAAACATTGGTGGGAAACTTATTGGGAGAAAAGTTCCACAGAGGAGTCTGGAATATATGGGGCCAAGCCCACTTGGGATTTTTTTATGGATGCAGTAAAGGAACAATATTACCATGTTGGAAACTATAAGGACTAGTACATGAGATGGACCACACTACGACAAGAGAGGGTCGAAGAAGTTCCAGAGTTTACCAATACCTTCCATACCTTGCGCACCAAGCTGGGTATCAATGACTTCGAACGACATTTGGTTCTAAAATACTGTGGGGCTCTACACAGATACATCCAAATTGAAATGGATTTTCTGGACATATCATCACTCGGTGCTGCTTATCGATATGTTTTTAAAATCGAGAAGAAATTTAAGCACCAGAACAAACACGAGTTTGGGTCTGCAAATATGCAACAACCAAAGTATGATAAAGGCATCCCTAACAAATAGTATCTTGAAAACCATCCCAAGCCATAGGAAAAGAAGGGTCACGAAAATACAAAGAAGGAAACTGGAAAATGGTGTGATTTCCATAAAAGACCCTGGCACAACACTGAGGAATGTCGCTCAAAACAGTCATTGGTGGTCGATATCAAAGATAAGGAGTTGAACCCTAATTCTGTAAATATTGGTAAAAGACAGATCATCGTCATAGACCCCATTGTTATTGTCGCGACCATAGAAATTAAACCAAAAGAACCAATAGATCCTAAAGAGGGGGAGCACCTTTTTCATTCATAGATGTGGGTGAAGGGGACCCCGCTACATTTTATGTTGATAGTGGAAGCCAGAAGAACCTCATCTCAGTAGAGGTCATCAAACAGTTGGGATTGTCGACCACACCACACCCGCAACCATACAACATCAGGTGGCTTTGCCAGGGATGAGATCTTCGTGTCAGCTAATAGTGTCGATTGTCATACGTCATCCATCCCTTCAAGGATGAGGTATTATGTGATGTTTCCCCACTGGATGTCTGTGATGTTTCTTGGGCCAACCATATATGTGGAAGCCCCATGTTGTTTATGAGTCTCGACCCCACAGTTTCATTGTTTCTCCGGGGGGTCATCTCTACAGAATACCAGAGGCAGTTCCGACCACTGTTCCACCTAAACAGTTCCACAAGAGAGTATCTCCTACTACAAAATTTAGCTTCTTCACAATCTGTTCAAAAGGTGAACAGAAGGATATTGCAACCACTACAGCCTCAGTCCAAGCACCTTCTATCCAACAGAAGCAGGTCGACAAGATTGCAGCAAAGTGTAAATATTCCTTCTGCACACAGGAATATCATGTAGCCAGACTAGTTAAAAAGGTCCAACCCTTCTAGCCACATCTTTGTGACAACCTTCAACAAGCTAAGTAGCGCAACTTCTCCAACAAGGCAAGCACCTCATCAAGATACAGATTCGACAAACCCTTTTCCCTCTCCCCCGGGCACTCAATGCAATGGAAAAAAATTCTTCCTAAGGAGGGAGGATTTATCCAAGTGGATATTTGTGGGCACCCACCTTTTCCAACTCTCTCAAAATAGTTTTCTGGCAATTTTGGCAATATACTATTTTTAGCAGTTTTATCTTTCGGGGCCATTTTGAGGGTCTATATGAAGGTTTTTCAGTATCAATCTTCCCAATGATAGCCAAAGGAATCATTGAGCCCCCAAAATGAATCTCCTCGATGATACCTTTCCAACAAGCTATCGTGCGCCCCAAACGAAGATCGTATGCCAAAGTTATGCCCCGGGGAAGTTGATACACTAAACTACCCAAAAGGGGTCCACAAAACTGTTGGCTTTTCATCTTCCGGGGTTAGGGTTTTGGATTTTATTTATGATAAAAAGGCCTTTGGAGCCTCATTGTAAAATTATCTTCTTGTGAATGCGAGTAGCGGACACATCTCTTCTCAGAGATAAGTTATCACCTTTCTAGTGAGTCTTTCACTCTTTATATTTACAGTCTTTGTACATTTTCGCTCATTAATAGAAAATTGTGCATTACTGTATCTCTGTGTTTATGGTTGCATCTTTGATACATTTATGTTATATTATTGGATGTATGATATATCTCTAGACATGTATTTATTATATCTCCGCTCTCATTTTGTGCCGAAAATAATCTGGATCATCCAACCACAGGTTCGTGACAACCTTCAACAAGCTAAGCAATGCAACGTTTCCAACAAGGCAAGTAGCTCATCAAGATGCATATTCAACAAACGCTTTCCCCTCTCCCTCGGTGTTGGACCTCGACCAATTTTTGAGGAAACATTGGTCGGTTTTGACCACTTTTGGACTTCGACAGGCTGGTCAAAGATGGAGTGCCCAGGTAGAGCTGAGATCGCAGGATCTCACTTATTTTGTGGACCCAACAAGGGGTTCATTAGGGTTTTTGTATTAGGGTTTAGGGGATGTTAGCCCATGGGTTTACCCATGATTAGGCCTTTTTGCAAGGGATGTAAAAGTATACATATGTAAGAATGTAATGTAGTGAGGGGGGCTAAGTGCAAGATACAAGTGATGTGTATGTAGCTAAGTGCAAGTGGTTCTAAGTTGCTTCGTGCAATAGATTGTGTATGTAATTCTCTGTGCGAGTAAGCTCTGTGCCTTGACATGATTTTGGGAAGGTGGATCTGATGCTTAGCTTGCAGATCACCTGTCCAGTGCAAAGCTTGGCTCTGTGGCTTAGTGCACATGAGTAGATGAATGTAAGGGATTGCAGACTAATATAGAAGAAGAAACAGTTGGTGGACGTATCCCCACACTGGGGTGAACCACATAAATCTTGTGTTGATGGGTTGCTTTGTGCTATAATGTTTATGTTGTGGATCTTATTAGTGTATTTATTGTTATGTATGATAGATAGATCTATGAATTCTTAGTTCCTTATTTATGTTGAATGTGCTAGATCTGACTTATGATGCTAAGTGAAATGTGTATTTTGTCATTCTTACTACGTTGATTTATCCTTAGGGCTTGTTATGCTATGTGAATGAAGCTAATATATTAATGAATGTTGTTCCTAAGTACTCTACAAAGTGTTGTAATCATAGATTTGTGTCCTAGATTGGTTAAAGACACCTGAGTCTTGTAACCTCCCTTGCCTTTACCTCGGGTGAGACTTCACCTACTTCACAGGTGTTTCCGAAAGGGCTAGTAGTTAGGGTTTTGTTGGTGTGTTTTTGAAGCGTTGAACCCTGGGTCTGCCCCTGTGCCAACAAATGGTTCCGTTGGTTACAAAGAAATTACTCGAGGAGCTCCCTGAGGAGGAGGCTTGGGCGAAGCAGCAGGTCGAGGCAACTCGAGGCCTTCCAAGCAGCGTTTCCTAGATCCGAGTGACTCGGGATGAGTCACAGGTGAGTGTTGGGGGCTTGTTGGACCTCGACCAAGTTTTGAGGAAACATTGGTCAGGTTTGACCAATTTTGGACTTCGACAGGCTGGTCGAAGATGGAGCACCCAGGCAGAGCTGAGATCGTGAGATATCACTTATTTTATGGACCCAAGAAGGTGTTCATTAGGGTTTTGTACTAGGGTTTAGGGGATGTCAGCCCATGGGTTTACCCATGATTAGGCCTTTTTGTAAGGGATGTAAAAGTATAAATATGTAAGAATGCAATGTAGTGATGGGGGCTAAGTGACAGAGACAAGTGATGTGTATGTAGCTAAGTGCAATTGGTTCCGAGTTGCTTCGTGCAACAGACTGTGTATGTAAGTTTTTGTGTGAGTTGGCTCTGTGCCTTGACATGATTTTGGGAAGGTGGATTTGGTGCTTATTGCGCAGATCACCTGTCCAGTGTGAAGCTTGGCTATGTGTCTTAGTGCATAGGAGTAGATTAATGTAAGGGATTGAATACTAATACATAAGAAGAGGTAGTTGGTGGGCGTAGCCCCACACTGGGGTGAACCACGTAAATCTTGTGTTGATGGGTTGCTTTGTACTATAATGTTTATGTTGTGGATATGCTTAGTGTATTTCTTGTTATGTATGCTAGATATATCTATGAATTCTTAGTGCCTTATTTATGTTGAATGTGATAGATCTGACTTATGATGCTAAGTGCAATGTGTATTCTGTCATTCTTACTACGCCGATTTATCCTTAGGGTTTGCCCTGCGATGTGATTAAAGCTAATATATTAATGAATGTTGTTCCTAAGTATTATGCGAAGTGTTGTAATCACATATCTATGTCCCATCTTGGTTACAGACACCCAAATCCTGTAACCCCCCTTCCTCTACCTTGGGTGAGACTTCGCCTGCTTCGTAGGTGTTGCCAAAAGGGCTGGTAGTTAGGGTTTTGTTGGTGCGTTGTTGAAGCGTTGAACCCCGGGTCTGCCCCTGTGACAACACCCGGGCACTCAACGCAATGGATACCATTGCTTCCTAAGCAAGGAGGATTGATCCAGGTGGATATCGGTGGCCACCCACCTTTTCCAACTGGCTCAAAATAAATTTCTGGCAATTTTGGTAATTTACTATTTTTAGCAGATTTTAACTTTCGGGGCCATTTTGAGGGCCTAAATGAAGGTTTTTTTGGGATCGAACTTCTCAATTATAGGTGAAATCTATGATTGATCCCCCTAAATGAATCTCCTTGATGATACCTTTCCAATGAGATATCGTGCACCCCAAATGAAGATCGTATACCAATGTTACGCCCCCAGGAAGTTGATACACCAAACTACCCAAAATGGGGTCCACAAAACTGTTGGCTTTTCATCTTCCAGGGTTAGGGTTTTGGATTTTCTTTATGATAAAAAGGTCTTTCGAGCCTCATTGTAAAATCATCTTCTTGCGAATGCGAGTAGAGGACACATCTCTTCTCAGAGATAAGTTGCCACCATTCTAGCAAGTCTTTAACTCTGTATTTTTACAATCTTTGTACTTTTTCTCTCATTAATAGAAAATTGTGTATTACTGTATCTCTATGTTTATGGTTTCATCTCTGATAAATTTCTGTTATATTATTGGATATCTGATATATCTATATACATTTCTTTATTATATCTCCACTCTCATTTCGTGCCGGAAATAATTTAGATCAATGCTATCAAATCAAGCTGCTCTTGATTGTTTTTTAGTGCATGTCCCTGGCGAGGTCTGAGTACAGAAAGTTTGGTCTCGTCTCGAGATTTTCTCTCTTGAAGACAATCACTCTCGCACATCCAAGAAACCATCCATGGAGGAAGAAAAGAAAAACAACAGAGCAGACGATTCTATTAATTTATTTCTTGAGCAAGCTCTCACGCGACAGAGGGACGAAATGATGGAGAATTTTTCCCACATCCTTCAATGCCTGCTGATAAAAACATGCTCATCTTCATCAAGCAACCATTTTGGAAGTACCTCTCCTTTCAAGGTACAAGTTAATTTTTATATTCCCATATTTGAAGGATAGATAGATGCGAATGCCTTAGAAAAATGGTTAAATCTACTAGAAGGTTATTTCTCTATTCATTATTTTTTCGACAGGGAAAATATCACCTTCGCACTCCTTAAGGCTCTTCCCCACATCAAACATTGGTGGGAAACTTATTGGGAGAAAATTTCCACAGAGGAGTCTGGAATATATGGGGCCGAGCCCACTTGGGATTTTTTTGTGGATGCGGTAAATGAACAGTATTACCCTATTGGAAAGTATGAGGACCAGTACATGAGATGGACCACACTATGACAAGAGAGGGGCCAAGAAGTTTCAGAGTTCACCAATACCTTCCATACCTTGTGCACCAGTATGGGTATCAAAGACTACGAATGAAATTTGGTTATGAAATACAATGGGGCTCTACATAGATACATCCAAACTGAAATGGATTTTATGGACATCTCATCACTTGGTGCTGCTTATCGATATGTTGTTAAAATCGAGCAGAAATTTAAGCACCAGAAAAAATGAGAGTTTGGTTGTACAAATCTACATCAACCAAAGTATGATAAAGATGACCCTAACAAACAATCTTCTGAAAACCAGTCCAAGCCACAGGAAAATAAGGGTCACGAGAAGACAAAGAAGAACACCAAAAAATGGTACAATTTACACAAAATCCCGTGGCACAATACCGATGAATGTCGATCAAAATAGTCATTGGTGGCCGAGATCAAAGACAAGGAGCCGAACCCTTTTTCAGAATCTGATTCTAAAAATAATGGTAAAAGATAAATCATCGACGCAGACCCCACTGCTATTGTCGCGACCACAACAATTCAACTAGAAGAACCAACATATCCTAAACAGGGGGAGCACATTTTTCATTCAAATATGTGGGTGAAGGGGACCTCGATGAATTTTATTTTTTATAGTGGAATCCAGAAGAACCTCATCTCAGCAGAGGTCATCAAACAACTGGGATTGTCAACAACACCACACTCGCAGTCTGGGATTTTCTCTCATTAATAGAAAATTGTGTATTACTGTATCTCTATGTTTATGGTTGCATCTCTGATACATTTCTGCTATATTATTGGATATCCGAGATATCTCTATACATTGCTTTATTATATATCCACTCTCATTTCGTGCCGAAAATAATCTGGATCAGTGGTATCAAAGCAGACTACTCTTGATCATTTTTCAGTTCATGTCCCTGACGAGGTCCGAGTATAGAAAGTTGGGTCTTGAGATTGTCTCTCTTGAATAAAATTGCTCTCGCACATCCAAGAAACCCTTGGGCCAACTAGTAAGTTTGGGTCAAATTTCGACAGTGCGTTCGGCGCAATTGCCACTTTTGTTTGTCGGGACAATGACAAACAACAAACCCCCTCAAACGTCATTTCACATGACGTCGCTTTTCCGACGAGATATAGATTGTCTCTATTGCAACGTTTCATGTAGACACGTGTCATCTCAGATTTGACTGTCCAAAACCCATATAGTCGTTGCTACAACGACATCAAAGACATCAAAATTCCGACATCCAATTTTGTCAGTCTCCACTAGGTGGACGCCATGGGAGCGACTCTACCATATGTCGCAATTCTGACTTATAGTAACATCGCTCAACTGACGACACACTATATATCTCTGATGTATGTGCCATGGGAGCGACGTTACCATACGTCACAATTCTAACTTATAGTAACATTGCTCAACCAACAACAATCTATATATCGCCGACGTTGGTGCCATGGGAGTGATGTTACCATATGTCGCAATTGTGAATTATAGTAATGTCGCTCAACTAACAACATGCTATATATATTTGATGTATGTGCCATGGGAATGACATTACTAGACGTCACAATTCCAACGTCATGAAGGTATTTAAAAAAATGTCAATTTAATTTTATTTTTTTGATATTTTAAATTTTGCAACTAGAAAAGTTTAAAATGAAGTAATTCCCTTATATCATCCTAATAAGGGTATATATTGAATAACCTGTTTAGTGATACTTTACTCCTATCTGATTATTCAATCTAAGCTCATAAGTTTCCATGGTCTTACTTCACAACTTTCATATCATAACAATGTGATAAGATTATATGTGGTGCTGAGCTTAACCGTATGTGTTTATCCGTAATCAATTACACACGTTAATAGTAATGCTTATACTATACTTAAGTTGAGAATCATATTAATCAATACGAGCATGTGATATGTACTGGTATACACAACCTATACATTGAATATGATAGTAAGCACTACTTATTATAATAGCTTAGTTATGGTTATTACTATGGAGATTACACTCTTCTCTATATTATAGTTGTACCAATATTAGGTAATTACAGTGAAAGCCGTGTAATACAATATGACCTATATGAATAATTACACATACTACCTAAGTTTCAACATATCACTTTCAACTTACATTGGTTCCATATCAGTTATATATGACATGCTTATTTCACATAATCTATGACCTTTATATATACATTTAATGATCTATCTCTATTCAAGAAGATGGAACTCATACTGTTGTGATCATACCATATTCATACCTATCAACTTATGGTAATAGAAGTGATTCCTGGGATTTACTTGCGTTTCTACATATGAGATACAATGAGCTTTGTACACATATGATGTAAGCTTATTTCCATTCACCTATATGTGGTAATCTGAATGCCCCTTTATTCCATATTCATTGTACTCATCGGGTACATACATCACACAATAGGAGTAAATAAGGCTATACAGGTATTACTGGTCCATGCATAAGTAATGGTTACCTTATTACCATAATCTATTACATGTTATAGTTATAAGGGTAATGATACTATCATAGATAAAGAATGGGCTTGTATTACTCACCATATAAATAGGTTCATCATAAGCAATGGAAATCATAGATATACGTATGTAATCATACCAGTAGAAGCATAGTTAAACAAAGCAGATCAATAATTATTAGTCATGTTAAAGCTTTATTCGAATCACATTACTTGTCTGAATTAGA
>JZKD02S1912587.1:0-22812 GCA_000966675.3 Picea glauca
TTACAACCATGGCCTTGATTTCGTAAGGTCCCTTCCAACTGTCCTTCATTCCCCACACACTTTGACTCCAAGAATTCTGAGAGCATAGATCTGATGATATTCACAATCTATCTTGAGGAAACAAATCTCAAAGCCACTCCAACCAAGCTAATAATTCCAAGCCAACGAAAGCTAACAAGCTCAAGAACCAACAAAATCTAACCCAAGCTAACTTTCTCCATGAGAATTCCTCTCCTTTTATAAGTTGAAGAGGATAAGGTGAGGAGGCTAGGATGATCCCACTAAATCATGAAAGTGAGTAAGATCCAAACCATTCGGATGCCACCTCACCATAGCAGCTTCTCCTTCTAGAAGATTCGATAAAATGCTCATTTTTCCCACGTGCAGGAATTCTCGCACCCTAGCTATAGAGCAACCTATGAACACCTAGCACCCTAGCTATAGTGCAACCTACAAGAATGGGTCATTCTCGCACCCTGCCTATATAGCAACCTGCGAACTTCATTTTTTATAAGGTTTTTACATAGGAAAATGCAACTTTTTTTCTTAGGAGAAGTTCTTCTCCCTTCTCTCTTTAGGAACTCATGCCACTGACCCCTCTAAAGGCAAAAGATAGGTTTACATCATTAACGATCATAGGGATGACGAAAATAATGTGTAACAGAGTGGAAAACGACCGGAGAAGTTGAAGAGTCACGATGATGATCAGACAGAGCACTCGAGTTGTGGAGGAATTTGGCGCATAGTGAGCATGCAGAGGCATTGTGAATATTGCATGCACAAAGACAACAGAGACTATAATAATGCTGAACAAAGAAGAGATAAGGGTTGTTGTTGTGTAGGATAATTCAGGGGTGTACAATGAGGCAGAGCACAAGAGAAGAAATGCGCAGTCGAGGAATGGTGCATTTAAGGGATATGGTGCATAGAGCATAAAAGGCAGAAGAACATAAAGTGCTAGAGGTGTGCAGAAGACATTGATCCAGACAGGGCAGAGAAGTGTAACAGAACAACGATAAGGCTGGTAAGCCATTGAATAATTTTATATCGCTGTAATAAGTTTTAGTAACAAAGAATTTATAATTCAGGGTGATTGGGAGGCGCTAGGGAGGACTGGTGTCCTCGGAGGTTCAAGTGGGTACTTGAACACAGGGAGTTGGTGCTTCCTTCTAGTTGGTGCTAGAGTAATCAGGGAGTTGGTGCTTCCTTCTAGTGGGTGCTAAAGAAAACAGAGAGTTGGTGCTCTCAGCAAGTAGCAACTTGAAAAACTAAAGTCGTAGCTTCATTATGATTTGGTGGTCATATGTATGATAATGTAGAGAATGTAACTATTACTTATCATATAAAGAAAAAAGAGGTTTTTGCCCTGTATGGGTTTCCTCGGGAAATATCTGTCTCTGTGTTTCTTATATGTGACTGATGTTGAATGTGTCAATGTTTTTTTCCCTGCATGATTGTCATCATCATTGAGTGCCTTGTAAAGTTTTTAAAAGAAGCATAATTGTTTAAGCACGATAACAACTGATTCACCCACCCCTCTCAGTTGTCCAACAGACCTAAATATTTATTTTTCTTTACCTATTTATTTGTTATATTTAGGTCGCTTTGTCGAAGATGGGAATGGTTATAACGGTCAAGTCAATGTTCATCACTCTTGTGGAGAACTTTGACTATATCAATTTAGACTGTGTTAAAATGTATAACGGTCAATATGGATAGTATCCAGAAGTGTAACGATCAATAGTGAGCATCGATTTGCGATGAAAACACAAGTTTTTCGAAATTGAGAAAATAGTCCACCATCTTGATTATCGTCGCAAAACAGACGAAAGTTTGCTTTCATCAATAGAGAGACGAATACGGGATGGATTTAGATCAAAATTGAAAAATTGAACTTTTTCTCTAGAATTTTGCGATGAAAGAGTTCGTCGCAATTTTTTCAATGTGTAGTAGTGTTTAGACCATGTTGTCTCGCAGCCTATTCAGCCATTGGTTTAAAAAGTGGTCACGTCGATGCAATCTTCTGTTGATCCCACTCTTCTCTTGGAGAGTGTCAAGTCTACCAAAGTGGTCACGCTGATGCAATCTTTGGTTGATCCCACTCTTCTCTTGGGGAGTGATGTGTCTACCAACTATGTTTTTAGCATTTCAGTTCAGTACTTTCAGAACAAGGGAGCATTCCGCTCACTTCGATCACACCCCCTCCAAATCCTAGGATGGTTTCCTTTGATTGGAATGACCTTTTTGAGCCTTTTCTTCCTTCTTCTACACCTTTTCAAATAAGGGTTGAAGTTAATTCAAAAAAAAATTATCTATGTATTGTGGATGAAGGATCCTCTGCAAGTATTTTATCCTCCTCGATTTGGAAAGTCTTGGGATCTCCCGAGCTTGTGTCTGATTCACATGAGTTGCTGGGTTTTGACAGACGTTCTAGTGAATATTTGGGGATTCTTTCTTAGTTTCCTATCTCATTAGGTGGGAAGACTGTCCTTTTCGATGTTATAGTGGTGCAAGGCTCACTAGATTTCAATATCCTTCTCGGGTGTGATTATGTATATTCTATGAATGTTGTGGTGTCTACGCTCTTCCAGGTGATGCATTTCCCTCACAATGGAAGAATTGTCACTATTGACCAGTTGGCATCTGATAATCACCACCCTAATTCGACATTATTTCAGGCTGCCCCTTTATATGTTCCTAGTGTTTGTGTAGACTATACCCTGCCATGGGTTAATTATTTGGTGTCTTATCCTCGGTGTTCAATTTCTTCTGAGCAAGAACCTATGAAATCATGTTTTCCTTCTCGAGACTTGGTCTCAACAATTGATCCTTTGGTTTATCCAATGGGGGCATCAGAGCCCTTGCTTCCACTCTTGCTACAAGTGATCTCATCAGGATTAGTTGAGAAAAATAGCTCCCTGGAGTCATCTTTAATCCCTTTTTCAGACTCTCTAAACATGAAAAGATTGTCCAGCGATCTTGTTGTCCTTCACGCTCGCCAAACTCAAATTTGAAGGCACATCTGTCTGGTGGTATTTTACCCCTTTTTCAGTTTGGGTGGTCAATTTTACAAACAAAGGTATACTCTAGGAAATTTTGTTCACTAGAAGAGTATTCTTAAGTATAATTTTAACCCTTTTTTAGGCCCGAGGGACTAAATTTATGAAAAAGGAACATTCTCCTTGGTTTTGGTTTATCATCTTTTTCAGGTCCTGGGGATTATTTACGAAAAAGAAACCCCCACAGATTCCATAGTTAAGCTCTTTTCAGACTCCCTAAAATTTAAAATATCGTCGAGTGACCTTGTTCCTTCACACTCGTTAAATTAGTACAGAAGAAAATCTACTCGCATAAGTTTACCCCCTTTTTCGGCTTGTAGATTAAGGAGGAAAAAGGTACACCTCGGGAGATTTGTCTCCCTAGGAGAGTTCTCCTTAGTAAATTTTATACTTTTTCATTCTAAGGAGACTAAATATAGAAAAAGGATGTCAGTCCATGGTTAATATCTTTTCAAACTTCTTAAAATTGAAAAGATTGTCGAATGATCTTGTTTGTCTCACACTCATTAAAATGGTTTTGAATAGATGTATTTTTGGTGCTAGTTTACCCTGTTTTCGAACTGACTAGACTATTTTTGAAAAAGGTACCCCAGTGGAGTCTTCTTTTTCATTTTTTAGATTCTCTAAACGAGAAAATATTTCTGAGCTTACCTTCTCTAGGCTCATTAAAATTAAATTGAAGGGGGTTTCATCGTGTCTTGCTAATCACATTTTCATCTCTGCGTCTTTAGCCTAATATTGAATCCATGTTTCTCTCAACTGAACCTTTGAAGCATGCCTTATATGCAAGCCTTTTAGCACTTTTCCTCTATTTCCTGATGCCTTGACTCATGGAGGAATTTCCCCTGAGTGTCCTTTTCTTGCACATGTCTCCTTACTATGAGCACTAGTGTGTTCCTTGCGCATGGAACTAGTATGCTTGTGACACTTGTTCCTCCTTTGTAACATAACATTCTTTTATTCTTTTTCAAGCTCCTTAAAAATTGAAAAAGACAAAAAAATAAAAAAACCCAAAAAGAGGGGACGGGAAATATATATTCTTTTTTGGTAGCACAATGAGTCGCCCTTGGACAAAGCACATCCTTCCATTTTTTCTTCAAGATTTGGGATCTAATATGACTTTAGGAAGTTTTTATCGCTACATAGAGTTGTGTCCTCCTCTGTTTGGTTACTCTTCCAAACACATGGATAATTTTTGTTGCCTCCTACAACGTGAACGCATGTTAATGTCATGCTGCCTGAATCTGATCATCTTTCGTACTCTTTTCCAAGGGAATTTTCACCCAACCTGAGTCGGCCTTTCTACAATTTGTCTCTTTCCCTCATGCTCGACCATCTTGAAAGTCCAATCAAGTCCTTATTCGAAATCACTGAATTTATTTGCCTGATCATTGAGATCCTCTTGTCTTTTCCCGATGATTTGTCGAAGACCTCTGGGTATTGAATTTGTACACTCACATTACACTCTTACCCAAGTTTTGAATATCTTTAATTTGTTTCTCGAGCTCTGAAGGCCTCATCTCCATCCATCAGGTATCATTGGCTTCTCGAAGATGGATACTATATATGTATATCTTTGATTTCGAGATGTAGATCTGTTATGTATTTCTCATGGCTACACTTTATATAGTTATATGACATGGATATGCAATGTATTTAATTGGAATCCATGATTTATTTCATCTCGAGAATGGGTATGCCTGCCTCGGAGAGACAATTATTATTTTTGCAGATGGCACCTCCCAAACTCTAGTCCCGGGCTCACTCGCTTTGTACATTGTTGAAGATTTTGTAATGTATTTCAGACATCAGATGATATTCTAACCTCACACATTAGGGGGCATCTATTATAACCCTAAATTTCTCCTTACATTCATACCTGGCACTTGGCCCTCTTACTTTCTATTTTTTCCAAGCCATCACTGAGCTTCTCTTCTTAAAAACTCATTTTTTGAAGATGTACAAGCCCTACACCAATACTGCCCATGTACATGCACTTGCTACACCACTACAACCTATGTTCATACACATGTTGCACCACTATATCCCGCGTATACTTGCAAAAGTTGCAAAAATCAAAAAGTTGCAAGGAATTCATTGAGATTACGGGCTATTGGGTAGTTTCCCAACTAATCCACCGCCTATAGCCCGTCACCCAACTGAATAACCATCCTTTTGTCATGTAAAATGAGGTGTTGGGGTCTCATTATATATTTAAGAATAATAATAATGAAACCCTTCCCATTTCACATCCCCTCCTTGCCCCAAGTATTTGCATCCTTGTTGTGAGAATTGCCTCAGAATTCCTCATTTTTCCCTTTTTCCTCCATCATAACCCAATCCATTTCCCAATAAGAAGGTTGAGAGGAGAAAGATACACAAAGGTGCACTTGGATCTTGGTGAAGAGGAGCCCGGACCAGGTTCGAGGAGTAGTAGTCAGCACTGGTTGAAAGTAATCATTGTATTATCAATAAAAGAAGTACTTTCCCTATCCCAAAACATGATGTGTTGAATGTTTGCATTTGATTTATGTTTTTATTCTAACATCTAACCCTTATTTATGTATGAAATGTATTCTTATATTTCTATGTTATTTATCTTTGAATGTAGGCCAGCCTTGGGAGGTGGTTTGCAGTCAGTGAAGCCTTCAAGCATGAGAGGATCTACACCGAATGCGGAGTAAAGGTACAGCTACCGGATCCTTCTCATTTTACTTTTCTTGCATAAGTCTGGGGTATGTTTGGGGTATTTAGAGAAGTAGGATACTTTTAAATGGTTATTGATCTACCTACATTGTAAACCCTGGTGTAGCCATAGGGGGGTTCTTCCCACTAGCACCCAGGAGGGGGTGAACCATGGTAACTCTATGTCGAATTATGTTGTGGAATGGTTATTCATGTTTTTAATATGTTATTTCATGTTATATGAATTTAATTCCTTCTTTTACTATGATGAATGTCTATCTTTATTGATAACATTGATAGATTCATGCACATTAATATTAATTGTATGTTTAACTGCTAAATGATATAAATATAGAATGAGATGCATATAGAATCAAGTAATGAAGTTAGGTTAATTAGGATCTAATACATGAAAGGATATTTTAGATATGACAGAGTGAATCTCCCTTCTTTCTCTCACTGYTGCAAAATMTTGGTTCCTACAATCCCCATAAGGATACCTCGGGTGAGACTTCGCCTGCGTGTAGGTGATGTTGAAAGGGATGCTATCTATAGGGTTTTTTTGGACTAATTACCTTGAAACTGGGGTCTAGAACCTTCCCTTTCATGTGCACCAACAAATGGTTCCATTGTCAGGACCCGGAATATGAAAGCGAGGGAATGTTTTTTAGACCAACGAGGAAAGAAATAACCAAATTGTTGGAGAAAAAAGAATGATAATTTGTGCAGAAGAAGAATAAAAACCCTTGCTTAAAGAATAAGAAATGGTTGCAAACGTATGTGTATACAGAATTGCATGAGATCTTTTTTGGTGAATTTCCTAATATTTTAGCAAAATGGATGGAAATATTTGTGGAAAATACTAGCATACATAGAGTAGTTGCACCAAAGAACTGAAATTTTGAACTAGTGAGACGAGTGGATGTAGTAGAAAATAGGGCATCCCATGCAGTGGACTTTTTGGTGGACAATATATTGGGAGGATACATAACATAATTTTCCATAGACTATACCCAAGATTAAAATGTTTCATAAAGAGACGTCTTTAAAGGTCCATGAGGAATATTCATAAGGGCGTTACCTACCTCGATCAAAATGTTTCTATGCGATAAAGAAGTGATTATGATGGAGTCAGATAGATAAGAAAATTTACACACATGGAGGAACTGGGTTTTATTGACCAAGCATTGAACTAAGGGTAGGAAAATGGATAGAGGAAAGGGAGACTGAGAATGAAAGAGAAAGAAGAAGGGATATTAGAAGGAGAATATGAATTTGGAGTTATTCCTAGTGGGAGAAGATAAAAGAAGTTTATAACAATGGCTAGGGAGAGAGAGAAGTGACTAGGGAAAGAGAGCAACGTAATGACTACCCAGAACATCACACATACATCCACATCATAAAATTACAACATATAGAGGGAGAAGAGGAAGATATCCAGTTCATTCTAGTCACAAAAGAGCTAGTAAGTCATTTTTGAGCCAAGTCCTAGTTTGAAACAACAACCTCATGGATGTCGCCTGAATCTAAGACAAAGTTTGAAGATCTTTCCAAAGCATTGATAATCAATACATGAATTCATATCATCAGTATATAGATTAGTGGTAGTGGTACATGTAGTTAGACTCAACCAGCATCACCAGGAATGGGTCCTACAACCAACAACATGGTAGGGGTATATAATACACTACGATTACCAGAGTTTAAAGGAACTGGATTTAAGGATCCAGAACAACATTTTTTCATATGTGAAACCATCTGGGATGCAAAGAATGTCAACAATGATGGTGCAAAGATACCACAGTTGGAAATAACATTTAGAGGCCATGCACTCATATGGTACATGAATTTGTAGAGTACCAAAATGCTAGGTCAAACGAGAACTTTGGAAGAGATTACACAGGCTCTGTTAAATGAATTCAAGAAACCAAAATCAAAATCCCAATACATTATAGAGCTTAAGGAGATAAAGAAAGTACAAAATGAGTCAGTATCGGAGTTTGATCAGAGGTTCAAGGATGTGATGGGAAGGTTAACATTTCAATTATCTGATCAAAAACATAGAGAGTGGTTCATTGCAGGCTTGTTACCTCACAT
Source organism: Picea glauca (assembly GCA_000966675.3). Taxonomy (NCBI): domain Eukaryota; kingdom Viridiplantae; phylum Streptophyta; class Pinopsida; order Pinales; family Pinaceae; genus Picea; species Picea glauca. The sequence goes on from JZKD02S1912587.1 coordinate 7,842, forward strand.
CCATAGTCCTTTAATACAACAAAAGGTTGTGTCTTCGTCCAAGGCACTGGAAATTGCTATGAAATTGGAAGCCTCTCCGATCGGAGACAATATCGGAACGGCGCTAATACAAAACCAATTAGATGCATTAACAATTTAGTTGGAAGAAATTACAAAGGGGAAATAGAAATGGAAACATGAATGGTGCTCCAAATGTAGGACGGAAGGTCACCACAAAGATGAATATCCAACCTTTGTAGAGTAATTAGTAGTTAGAGTGTCAAACCCACTACTATGACGAGGATACTGCATAATATGCAAGAAGTGGGGACATAACCCCCACGAGTGCTAGATATTACAAAAATATAAACATACCCGAAGAAGATTATTATGTAGCTTTTGAAAATTAGTGGGGCATGAAGACAAAGATTGTTGTGCACTTGATATAATGAGGGAGCGCACGACAGAAATGTACAGGATTCAGGAGGAAAATGTTGCAACAGAAGGAGGTGGGCAGTATAATACTCCAAGAGGATTTAATCAAGGAAAGCAAGGAGGATTCGGTAGGGGGAAAGTTCGAACAAACTTTGGGCGAGGAGGAAGAGGCCCCATAGTGTGATATAAATGTAACCAACCAAGACACTTAGTGTGGGATTGTCAAAATCCCTACAAAACATGTACTTATTGTTGGGCACTAGAACATGCGATAGAAGACTTCCCAAAACTTCTTGTAAAATGGAAGGCCAGAGGGAATCGGAACAAAAACCCAAATAATCAAAATATATCCATCGAAATCGGGACGAATGACCCAAAATAGCATTCGTTACACATGGAGGAACCAAAATAGGGATGGATGCAACCAATGCAAATAAATTGGTTGAGTAGTTGGTAAAGAAATTAGAAGCACCTACACGAGCATTTGACCCACAGGAAGAGAAGGAGACCTATAAAAATAAAGGAAACAACTTGTGCGACAGGAATGGATAACATCCACATTAGCTATGCCACCTATGGGGGATATGCATCTCACTGATGACCAGATCATGACCAAAGGATCACTGGAGAAGGTAAGGACCTTAGGAAAAAAATTTCAAAGTTGCCTCGAGTTGGTTGAATATGAAAAGGAATTGCATACATTATTCTCCATGATTGATCACTTCTCTCAAGGAAAGGCAGTCCCTACTAAAAAGGAAAGTAGTGAACCAGCTATTGTGCAAGAAAAGAACCAACAAAGAATTTAGGTTCAATGCACAGATTGGTGAATATGACATAGGCAATGTGATCTCAGTCTTAGGGTATGATGTGAACATGTTACCTATGAAGACATGGGAGATGATGGGGAAACCAAAGTTAGTGTGGTTACCCATCCAATTGAGACTAACAAATCAATACAAAATAGTACCTATTGGGAGATTGACAAGAATACCTATGAATATAGATGGAGTGCGTAGTGTCACAAATTTTGAAGTTATCGATATTATGGAAAATAGCCAACCATATCCAACGTTAATGGGACTAGAATGGGCCTTTGATACCCAAGTGATTATCAACTTGAAAAGGCGTGAGATGATATTTCAATTCAGAGACCTCAAAGTAAATTCACCCTTAAACCCAAAATAAGGAATGAGGTACATAGAACAAGAACGAGGTGATGGAATTGATCACCTATAAAACATGATTGTGAGGATGGAATATTATGTTAACCCCACTACAGACGGAGCACTAAGTTGGTAGAGCATCAGTTCGTGTACATCAATATCAGAAGCAAGTCTATAAAATTGGCAGTAGATGATGCATGAAGTCTCAACACAACAATGTGCATGCATGACAAGGTCATTACAGTGGATTGGATTAAAATTATGCAACCCATCCAAGTATGACAACTTGATAGATATAGAAACATACGTACCAAAATTTGAGGCAAAAGTACAAGAGAAATATAGGCTACTAGAACTGAATGCAATACTAAAGGCTACGCCAACCAATTCATGAGAAACACAAAAAGGAAGAATCTAAGACTAGCAATAGTGTCAAAGACTAATCCAGATAAGATTTGATACTAGAGAAGGAGACATGACACAGATGTTGGAGACACTGATCACACTAAGAGGGGGAGTGAATCAGTGTGAGGGATATTTTTACACTTCTCACAAAACATCAGTTAGCGATCACCATTCACAACATCATTACTTATTATATCTCAATTACATACATTAACAATAAAGAGCTATGCACCATCACAATAAATAACACAAGGAACACCAAATATAGGTATAAGTTTCTTTTGTCTTACAAACTACAATATTTGGGGTTTTATCAGCACCAACTGAAATAGAGAACCAACTCCAAGAGATCACCAACTCACAATGCAAGACTTAGCCTGCATATCTAAGCACCAAAAAATATGTGAGGAATCCAACCCTCAAGTACAAGACCTGGCTTGTAGACAAAAAGAAATCTGTCAAACTGTACCAATAGTCTATACCAATACAAGTGCATTAACTATGCACAACCTGTCACCTCAACCTGTCTCATCAATATCGTCATCCAAATCTGATCTATAAATATGTAACATACCTGGTTTATTTGATCATAGACATGCAAACCTTCCTTTAACTTCAATAACAAGAAACTAGCATTTTCATCAAACTTTACTTTAGTCTCACATGACTAATTTTGTATTAGTGAACAAACCTAACTTGAAATAATCATAAATATGTAATTGCATTGAACAAAGGTCTTAAAATGGTACACAATGTTATTCAGTGTCTTTTTTGCGATTCCTCCAAGTTTCACTGCTTGGAACCTCCCACAAAATGAGTTATACCAAAAATGGCATACCTTGTTGAATTATGGCTTATTCTAGAGAGCGAACTTCTAGAGCATTCCCTGCATGGAATATTTTCTGCATGGATATGAAAATGGTACAAAACACACTACATACTATCCTCTAACTATTACATTTTGTCTTACTGAATTTGGATCTATTAAAAAGAAGCTATGACATTTTTACCCGAAACACCTTTTTTAGACTAGTTTCAAGACTAGCCACAAACCCTATTTTCCACGGCATTTTACTCCCAAAATAAAACGACCCACAAGATAAAATTTGTATCACAATTACTTGAATATGTTGTCTCAACATCCTCTATATTTCATTGTCTCGGTCATTCTAGAAAAAACGTTATTTTGAAAATGGTCAGATGACCTGTAAATAACATACCTTAGAAAGCACCATCAAAAGACTTTATCCTCCCTTGAATTTCAGCCTTCGTTCGTTCACCTTCCCTATGAAATTAGCCTTAAATCTCCTTTGGTCACCTCAATTTATATATTCAATATGATCAATGGATACTAATGGGAGACCCTTGCTATCTTATTTATACTCTCCAAGTAGCTTCCTCCAGAAGTATCCACTTAACCACTTTGTCCACTTAGCCACTTTGTCCACTTAACCAACTTTGTCCACCTAGCCACTTTGTCCATCTAACCACTTTGTCCACTTAACCACTTTATCCATAAATAGTAAACTCTCCAATTCTAGTTGCAACTAATTTATTTTTAATTGTTTTCTTGTTGCAACCACTTAACCCATGACTAACCACTTTGACTGGTCAACTTCTTCTAGGAGATTCTAGAATAATTTGAATTCTTTGACCTTCTAGAGGCTTCTATATAACTCATGAGGGTTCTCCAATTTCACCTGGCCATAACTCTCCAACCGTGAGGAGTTATGTGACGTTCCACATATCAACAAAAATGACATGAAATATATTATCCATATGGAATAGTTTTTCCTGCAAATTCATTGATATTCATTACATTATTCCTTAATCAAACTTGGGCTTCCTAACCACACTCCTGGGATACCTCACCATTTGGGCTTCACAAATCATCTTCATGTGATGGATTTCACCATAAGGGGACCACTTTTAGAAATTTATCCAAGAGCGTCTTCCCATGAGGGGTTTCACTGTAACAACACTGGTTAAATAGATGCATAGGGATTATTAATTATAATTAATTTGATAATCTAACTGTCCTAATATGTTAGTTAAACAATAATTATTTCTTAATAATATTAAATAATTAATTATTTATTAATTACTTGTTCATATGTGTCAATGATTAATTAATTAATTAATTGACTCATTAATTATTTGAGTAAAGAATTAAAGGGGTTAATTATTTAATTTATTTTATTAAAGACTTACATATGAAGGGGGGGAAAGAAACATTAAATGGAAGGGATAAGATAATAAATAAGGGGATAAGATAATCAAGAAGGGGATAAGTTCATAAAGGAGGGGATAAGGAAATTAATGACGGGGGAAAGAGTCCTCCGGGGAAGGGGGATGAGAATAGGGGGAAGGAAGAATTATGGAGGAGGGGAGACTATAGTTCTATTTTTTTGTATTTTCTGGTTCTATTGTTGGGTTCTGCAGTTTTTGGTGAACCATCTCAGGGGGCACCGAGTTGCTGGGGGTTTGGGGCACGGGGGCCAGGATTCCTTTCGGTTTCTTGGAGCTAGGGAGCTGAGCAGGATGCTCCTAGCTGGCTGGGAGGTCAGTCAGTTTGGGCAGATTTGGTCAATGCATCAGGCTAGGCAAGGCAGTAGGGAAAGGAGAACCATATCAGTGGGAATTAGCATCAGAAGCAGGTATTTTATTTATGAATTGCTGAGTTATTTTCATGTTGTAGATAAATGTTAAATTCTGCTGAAATATTATATGCTTATTTGAAGCTTAATTAATTATTTACGCACTCAAAGAATTCTATGTTTGAAATTAAAATTCTATGTTAGAAATGTTATGTGTAGTTGTATAGATTTTTTTAGGCTTGTTTATTTTTGGGTCTCTACACATGGTATCAAAGCCCTGGTTCAAAATCTAGAGCCAAGGGCCTACCTACCCACCCAGAAATTTAAACAAACCCCACCCAGAGTTTAAACACTTCTGTTTAGTTATGGTGAAACCCTAAAACCCTTAATTAGATGAAAATCCAAGCTCCAGCTCCAGTCCCACCTAGCCTGCAAGCCAAAAACACATTTCCTTTGTTAGTTATAAACAATATGCCCATAATATTCTACGCAGTGGAAGTATTAAGTGAATTTTAATGCTAGCTTCAATTAAGCAAACAAAGAGTTGTGTTGTGTTACTTCTAATGTTATTTTTCTTTCATTACGTTAATCTGCACTTTGAAACCCTGTAGACTATAGCTACATCAAATGATTAGAAGTGTACTTTTCATAATTTTAATTGTATGGAGATGAAAAGCAATATATTAAAGATCTATATAAATAAACAATTTTGGCTAGAGCCATTTCTAAATAATGATTTTAAAACCCAATCCATGAAAATAAATTTTAATATAAAATACAAGGAATGTTACAAGATTAAATGCACCATCTACTAGTTGAACTATTTTCTTCCTTTTTAAAATACAGAGAATCACAAAATCAGTATCTACCCCTAATAGCTATTTGAAAAACTGYAATCAACTACAAGYTGAAGCTACTTGGGATGGTTGACTKCGCGGTCCACATACGGGAGGTTATTACRTGTGGTTGGCTCCAAAAATATAGTCTCTAGGCTCATAAATTCATCTGTGCACTGCACAAACCCTGTAATCTCTAMGTAGTCACAAGTCCAATTTTGTTGATCTATGCCCTTAACAAGTCCAATTTTGACAACACYRATATGTACTATGCCCCACCTGAAAGGCATGTAAAAACTAGGCGAGGCCAGGTGCAAGTCCTGGGGAAATATTTAAAAATAGATACCCCTCAGACTGGGTCCCTAAGCTAATGTAAGTTTTTGATATACAACACGGCCCCAACACAGGGAGTGTTTTTCGAAGTAATTTCTAATAAACAAACAAAAATATATACATGAAGTAGTCTCTGCATAGGATGGAACAAGATAGTAAAGGGCATGGTCTCTGGATCACCATAGCCATCAAGTAACCTTTATGTTTGGTTGGGTTAAAGGGGTCACTGACAGGGGGTTGTCGATGCTCGTGGATGTGGTTTTCAATTTCAGTAAGACCATTGTCATTGGAGACACCACCATCCTTATCTATATTATCCTTGATATTTCCAATTCGAATAAAGAAATCAGTAGTAGTCCAAGTGATGAAATTACCCTCGATAATCCTTCTCTTCTTTTTGTTCCTCTCCTCCTCTGCCTTGTTGCAGCAGCAGCACCCTACTGCCTCAAAAGTTGATGACATGAAACGCAAAGGGAAGCTCCTATGATGCCACTGATTATAGCAACTTCACAAACTAACACCAATTTCTCAGATGTGTCAAGCGGTAACAAGTCCATGAGAATTGAACCGATGACAATTGGAAGAAAAACCGAACACTATGTTTTTATATATGCCCTATAAGTAAATATTATAGGAAACATTTTCTTCCCAGAAATGAAACTACTGTGAAAAGTACGAAACCAGATATTATAGTCAGGGCCACTTTACAGTAACCCACGTCTTCCCAATTTTTTTTATATATAAAAAAAATTAATTCTCTAGCATATTGAAATTAAGTACTAGGTTTGAATTAAAGTGCCAAAATATTCAAATTTTGTAAGCTAATAGAACCATTAACAGATTTCATATGATAAACCAAAACAAAAAAAAAATACACAAGATTAGTGCACCAGCCAAACTCCTATCCAGAGCTCGATACGGAGCGCCAAGAAGAGATCCCACCAGGGGCGTAACGAGTGCACTACAGGTCTACAAGCCAGTGCCCAACGCCCGGGCCAAAAAAAAAGAACCATTAACTAAATCAAAATAAAAAAATATAAATAATAAAAAAAAATTGGGCCCAACAATCTACCCAAACTTGAGTTTAGAGGTTTGAGTATTCAACATTGGACACACGCCCATTGAAAACATATATCCAGCACCACCGCCATAAGAAAATTCCATAAAATAGCACAACCTCTGAAATGGTTCTGGCAACAGCCAAGCACCTGCCATATAACATAAAGCCTGTGCCAAACACCAAGTTTTCAAGGAGGAGGATCCCACGATGAAGCCTCTGTGCAAAACACCTTTGAAACAATAAAAAAATACAAGCCAATGCCCAAATGCACAAGCGTTAGGTCGAACAAGCCACGACCAAGAGAAGAGCCTGCAAGAGGCATTTTCTCTTGCACTATACGTCAAGCTGAGAAATCTGAGTGCTTAGCCAAGCCGAGACCAAATGCCCAAGAACTGAGCTGAGAAGGAAAACCGTGTTTTGGAATTAGAAAACGAAGGAATGAATTCAGGGTTAGGGTTTGTTTAGGGTTTGTATAGCCTTCTATTTTTATGATTATTTTATTTTAGGTTTGGATAGCCGGGAAAAGAGGGAGGGGGCACGTGGGCCTCATGTGAGGTCCCACGATGCCCCAGGGTTATTTTTTATATAGATTGATCCAGAATCGGATCCAAAAGCCTGACAGGGCTCAAAAAGGATCAAAAATGAAAGTGCTCGGAATCCAATGAAACCAGTTCCATTGCGTCCATCTCATCTTCTTGATTCTAGACATATATTTACTTCATCAAACGAGCTTCGTATGCAAAAGATATCGCATTCTGTCCGAAAACCCAAATAGGCAAAAAAAAGGGGATGACTGTAAAGTCCGTACAGTCCGTACAGTGCCATGTGGCAGGCACTGTACAGGCCGACTGTACAGGCCGTACAGTCGTACAGATGATGTGGAAACTTCTGGGGATGACACGTGGCAGGTGACAGAGCACATGACAGGTACAGTTGGACCAGTCAGAGGGTGACATGTGTCACCATTGTAAGGGTGACACGTGGCACAGGCTGACATGGCAAACACGTGGCAAGGCTGACAGGGTAGGTACAGTGACAGGTGGTAGGCACGTGGATGAGGCAGCATTCAACACTTGGAAATTTTTGTTTGGTTGTTGATGTGCCACGTGGCCCAGTCATGGGCTGCCACATGGCACCCTGTGGTTGGCTCGTGGTTGTGTAAAAGTTTATGGTCTCCACCGGGGTCGAACCCCCGACCTTCCTCTGGGCTGTGGACTGGCAGGACCGAGCTAACTTCCCGCCCCACGGGTGTTCCTTGTTAACTATACAACACATATAATATTTAAATTTGTTTGAATATGTATTTGGGGGCGGAAAGGGCTGGGGCTTACCCCTAGCCCATGGTCTATTCACACCCCATATAACCGAGAGCACGGGGGTTTAATGCAACGGACCACGGGAGTTGGAATATAGGGCCTGGATCTCGGTTCATGGGTGGTTCCTTGTGACCCGATCTTTAATCCAAAACAGGGCGCGGGGGTTATGGGGCTAGCTCGGGATCCTATGACTATGCCCAAAGACCAGGAGCCGGATAGGGGGGGCTAGCGCGTAAAGAATGGAGCGCATGGCCACATGGCCATCCACTATATGACCAAGGGCGCGAAATATTGGGGGTTGCGCCCAAAATTATACAGAAGTGGGTTTTTGTTGTATAGTTTCTGATTTTATTTGATATTAAGCCTGTTAATAATGGATTTTCTCCATTTTTGGGAGATATTGGACATCTTTGGAGCCCAAATTTTTGGAGGAAGTTGGGGATGGATAACCAACTTCAGATCTATAAAAACCAGGCCTGTTTGAGGCCATGGGAGGATAGTCAAAGCAGAGTTATGCTGAAGGGAAGCCAAGCCAAAGCCATTTTTATGCGGGGAAGCTATTGAGGAGCAGACGCTTGCGGGCCATTTCTGGGAGCTCCGGACGCCTGTTTTGCGTGTTGTTTTCTTTGCAGGGTTCTAGAGATCTGGAAGAACATGACTAGATTAGTCTTGTAGCCAAATAGCACTGTTGCGATGTACTTTTGAGCTTTTGAACAGAAATAAAGAAGCCTCTCCCACAGAGACAAAGGCCCGGAGATGTAGGCAAAGTTGTGTCGAACTCCGTTATCAATCCTCATGTTATGGTTTTCTGTTTATTAATTCATTTCAGATCTGCATATGTGTATATGGCTGTCATAATTCCTCTATTTTTCTCATTCTTTCATTAAGTTTCTCAATTGGATAATTAACACATGCAAAATTAAAACTCAACCATAGTCATTAAAAGATCCTACGGATCATAGATATTTGTATATATATTTATATATTAATAACTTTCAAAATGAATGTAATTATAAAACATAAATTAATATTATTTTAAAATAACTTATTATTATTATTATTATTATTATATTTGTTTTTATATTTGTTTTCTTTTTAAAATATTTACTTATTTGAATTCATTAAAATAATATAACTTAATTAAGTTAATTAGCCTTAATTAATGTATAAGTAGAAAAAATTATAAAAGATTGTTTGACTCCTCGAGAGTCGAACTTGTGACCTCCAAGTAGCCCAAAGGCCCCACACATTCGCACCAACCACTACACCACACTATGGGTCTTTAATTTAATAAGAAATTTAATAATGTATGAGGGTGATTAAATTAATAAGAAATTTCAAAGTATTGCGCCCGAGGCCCAATCTCCAAGTCCATGAGCTAAGAACCAAATCCCAGGGCACAAGCACCAAGCTTCAATGTATAGCCTCAGGCTCACTACATCATACGACCACCCACCGCCTAAGCCTTAAGACACAACCAAACACCAATGCGCCACACATGAGTCTTTGCAAATAAATTCATATACTTAAATAGATTAATGGTAACTGAGTGCTATCTCGAAGTATAAAATATGATTATCCAAGCGTCAAGCTCTTGAGACCTTACACACAACTCATCAATCTAATTGCCGAGCCCTTCCATTCCATTCCACCAGTCAAAGCCAAGAACTAAGCTCCAATGCATGAAAGCCACTCTACAATCCTCAGGACTCGCACCTACAGCCACCGAGACACACAATTCAACACATCTGTACAACACGCCAAGGAGAGACGACGAGTCAAGCATCGAAGGATATTTAGTCGTAAGTGAAAATTTTAAAGGACTTAGACTAGGACAAGAAGGAAGGAGGCGGCATGCGCATGTCACATACCCACTAAGGAAAAGAAAAAATTTTGTCGAATTCTCGAGAATCAGAATCCATGAAATACCTACGAGGGTCTTATCAAAGGCTAGTTCCTTCTTTATCCATCTCCATGTGATCGTGGGTCATGACCACAAGCCAAAAAATTATGGCATTCTTTCACTCTTCGCGACTCAGCACTACCAGATCATCGAGTCTTTCAACTCTGCAAACCCCAACACGGTGAAATGCTGAACCCCGACAGGGCTAGCGAGTGGCAGGTTTCCCCCTTGGGGTCTTGTCCACATGAACTTGTCCTGTGTCTACGCGCTTAAGCCAGCCAAGTACTTATCGACTTTTAACGATTCGGGGAAATGCGATGCATGACTTCCCTTTGACACTTTTCGCTACTCGCAACCTCGCAATTTGAAGCGTCGAGCTCTCATGCTCTTCTTCTCTGGAATCCTGAGACGCGAAAGTCAGCAATGGTTAACTTCCTCTTCTCACTTCTCGCAACTCGCAACCTCATGAGTTGGAGCATTGAGCCTTCATGCTCCTGTCTCATGAAATACCGAGATGCGAAAGTCAGCAATGGTTGACTTCCTCTTCGCACTTCTTGCAACTCACAACCTCACGAGTTGGAGTGTTGAGCCTTCTTTCTCCTATCTCATGAATCCCCGAGACGTGAGAAGTTAATAGAGTGTTGACTCCTTTCTAGATGATGTGTGCCCACCTGTCAATCAAGCGGGCCCCACCTAATGGATGTGCCACGTGTTCTCATGACCCTCAGCTCTCAACACTTCACGACTTCTACGGTTGAAAGTGACCCCTTTCAACCTCCGAAACCTTGAACTCCCAATATACAATATCTCCACAGAGTTATGATCCAATGGTCCTCCCATTCCTGGATCCAATGGTTTAAATTTTCCTCCTCGCCACTTCGCACTTCATGACTTCATGAGTTGGAGCACCCAACTCTTGCGCTCTCTTCTTGCGAAACCCCAAGAAGCGATATTTATTTTCCCTCTCATGTTCTCGCTACTTGCGATCTCACGAGTTAAAGGGTTGAGCTCTCTTTCTCTTATCCCATGAATCCCTGAGACGCAAGAAGTCAATGGAGCATTGAATCCCTTCTCCAGGCGACATGTGTCTACCTGTCAATCACGCGGGCTCCACCTTGAAGTTCTGCCACATGTTCTCTCATGCTCAGCTCTCAGCACTTCACTACTCGTGAAGTCGAAAATGAATCCTTTCAACCTTTGAACCCCCGAACGCACGATAGGTTATGGGGTTCCTAATTCAATGTTCCTCGCATTCTCTGGATCCAATGGCTTTCTCCGCTCCTCGTGACTTCGCCACTCGCAACTTGGAGCACCCAACCCTTAGGTTCTTACCTTGCGAACCTCCAAGTTTGCGAGATCCCTTAATATTTGCCACCTGTCCTCCTTGGGTGGATGGTCCTGATCCTCTCACGACTTCACTCCTCATGAAGTCAAAAGGATTACCTCTATGACTCTTGATGTCTGAATCCCCGATATGGGTGATCTCGCGACACGTGTTTTCTCTCAGACGAACGGCTCAGATTTCCTTAGGACTTTGCTACTCACGAAGTCAATATGCTCACCTCTGTGAGTCCCAGTGCCTGAATCTCTGAAATGAATGATTCCTCGACACATGTCATCCCACAGACAGACGACTCAGATCCTTTTGCATTTTCACGATTTCTGATGTTGACTTCCCAGACTCTCGTCCTCCGGACTCCCGAACTTTCGAACACCGATATCCCGATACAACCCTTTCGGGACTTTCGCTCTGCTGCTCTTCACGTGAGGTTTTAAACCTTGTGCAACTCTCGACAGATCCAATGGCTGTCGGCTATTTAGACCAAGATCTGATGTCTCGGACCAATCCCGCACTCAACACTCTCCCACTGCTCCCTGGACGTGGAAAAACCAACGGTCCAGATACTCCCATGGACCTTGGGGATCTACAGTCCCGATTTCTTCGCTACTCACGAAGATGAAGGAAGAAAAAGGGTTAAGGAATTTAACGCCCTCATGTATTCTTCCAATCTAACAGTCATGAATGACCACAGTCCTCCTGACAGGATCTCATCTGTCGATCGATACTTATCACTACGCTGTTATTTCAGGACTTCAAGAGGATCATTCTTCCTCGTACCAGGTTACTAAGGCTTTCACTTTCGAATCCTTTTCCAGATTCTTGGTGAGCTTTCTAAGAAGGGTGTCTCTATAGGGAGATCTATCCAGGGTATTACCCAAGTATGAATAAGGACATAGATTTCCCAAATGCAGACTTGAATTCTGAATTAGATCGGTATGCATATAAATAGTGATTTATAAAACATAAGCCATATGTAGTCTTTCCATTATAAGCATGCAATCACCATTTCTGAATCAAAACACTATATAGGCAGTCTCATACTCAAACCACCCATAAAACTGCATAGACTGTGAGCATACATGTCAGCATATAAATTTCAAGATGAAATATGTAAAACACTTATCAGAAATAACACCAGATGTGAATGAAACTGCTGACAGGGGTGCTCATTTCCACCTAACCATAGTCTTAGCGATTCCGATAGGATTTACCACTAGCCACCCCCGAGCTGAGAACACGATGCTGCAAGACTCCATCTTTGTTTTCCAGTGACCGAGAATGAGGTTTACTCTCCCCCTTCTCTGCTATCACTTACTCTGTATTTTCCATAATTCTCTTCTTTCCCTCGCGTCTTCCCCCTCTCACTTCTCCCTGACACCTTTTTCCTCTTGCGACGTTGTGTGTGGCACATTTTTCCCTTGCACTGGTCAGGCTTGATGGCTCTATGGATGGGCAGTTCACCCCACCCCATCCCTCATTACTCATGAGGAGCCATTTACCTACCAATCCTGGTGATTCATTTAATGCAGGGCCAGCGAGCCGCTCTTGGTTCTCCAGGCCAGTGAAGTCCAAATACGGTATTGGTTTTCGGTGGAAGTTAATGCAACCTTTCTAGGTGCCTTCCACCTCCTTTCTTCAGCCATCGTGGTCTCTTTTTCATCATATACCCTCTCAGCAGTCCTACAATATATTATTCACATTCATCGACCTTTTTCACAAGGTCCATTCACATCATACATTCACATTTTTTTTGAGTTTGCCACAGTTCTTGGCCAGTATAGTTATTTTTACAAACTGGGGGAAACAGGGCGTTACAATTCCCTCCCCCTTAAAGGAACATTGTCCTCTATGTTCTTATCTATAAACATGACATGCATGTAAAGAAGTAAACAAAATCGGATATGCATGTCTCATGGCATCCTCCATTTCCCATGTAGCCTCATTTGGGCCAAAATGTCTCCACTGCACCTTGACCTGTGCAATGGTTCGGTTCTGGAGTGGGGTTTCCTTTCTGTCCAGTATGCACTAAGGTTCTGGTAGAAATTCTCCCTCCAGTTCCACCTGGATCACAGACAAATCAATTATATGATTAGCATCATGTACATATTTCTTCAATAATGAAACATGGAAATCATTATGTGCTTTTACTGTGGGAGGAAGTGCTAGCCTATAGGCTACATGTCCCACTCTATTTAGAACCTCAAAGGGTCCACAATAACAAGGTGCCAACTTGGCACAAGCTCCCATTTTCAGGGAACTCTTCTTGGGCCTAACTCTAAGATATACATGGTCTCCCGTCTTGAACTCTCTTGGAGTTCTCTTTTGGTCGGCATAACTTTTCTGTCGGTTCTGGGTGACCTTCAGGTTTTCTTTTATCTAAGTCACTTGTTGTTCCATTTCTTTCAAAATTTTGGGTCCAAAAGAAATCATGTTTATGGGATTACTCCAACTGACTGGAGTGTTACACAGTCTACCATAGAGGGCTTCGAAGGGGCTCATCTTCAAGGATGTTTGGTAGTCATTGTTGTAGGTGAATTCTACCAGTGGAAGGTAGTCCTCCCACTTCTTGGGTTGATGCATTACATGCATCCTTAACATATATTCTAGTATTTGATTCACTCTTTCTATTTGTCCATCGATTTGAGGGTGATAGGTGGTGCTAAACAATAACTTGGTCTCTAAACCAACCATCAATGATTTCCAAAAGTTGGAAGTAAATTTCGTGTCTCTATCAGACACAATATCTTTCAGCATACCATGCAGTCTGAATATCTCTTTCATGAATACCTGGGTGATATCGATTGCCTTGCAAGTCGACTTGACGAGGATGAAGTGAGCAGACTTGCTTAATTTATCCACCACCACCATAATGGCGTCATTTTGTTTGGTTGAGGTTGGTAATCCAGTGATGAAATCCATGGAGATGGTTTCCCATTTCCATTATGGGATTGGTAAAGGTTGCAATAGTCCTGCTCGACATCGATGTTCTGCTAACCTGTTGGCACTCTATGCATTTGGCTAAGTATTCAGCTATGTCTTTCTTCAATCTAGGCCAATAAAATTGTTTTCTGGTGACAGTGATCATCTTCTGGTATCCTGGATGACTAGTATAGGGTCTTTTATGTAGTTCATCCATAATGAACCTCTTCAAGTCATCACACACTGGAATATTAAATCTATTTCTGTAAGTGAGCAGACCTCCTTTGGTCATCTGATAGCCTTCATATTTTACTTCGGCGGGTTCTTGCTGTAGGTACATGGTCACGGTCTAGACGAAGGGATCTGTTTCTTGTGCATTTCTGATTCTTTCCTTGACATCTGTCTCGCAAGTGCTCACTGCTGCCAGGTGAATTGTTTTCATACTTTTGTTGAGGGCATCGACCACCCTATTTTCCTTTCCTTTAATGAGTTTGATTTCAAAATCAAACTCGCTAAGGAGGGCCATCCAACTAGCTTGTCTAGCATTGAGCTTTGGTTGATCAAACAAGTATAGCAATCCACAATGATCTGTCATAAGTACAAATTTTCTTCCCAGGAGGTAATGCCTCCACATTTTCAAGGCATGCACTATGGCAACCAGTTCTAGATCATGGGTCACATAG